>JAVCKT010131840.1:0-19020 GCA_032273925.1 Rhynchotus rufescens
CTCCACCCAGCTTGGTGTCATCTGCAAACTTGCTCAGGGTGCACTCCATGCCCTCGTCCAGGTCATTGATGAACAAGCTAAACAGCACCGGGCCCAGTACTGACCCCTGGGGACACCACTGGCCACAGGCCTCCAACTGGACTCGGCCCCATTTGTCATGATCATCTGAGCTCTGCCTGTCAGCAGTTCTCAATCCACCCCACTATCCACTCATCTAATCCACACTTCCTGAGCTTCCCCATGAGGATGTTATGGGAGACTGTGTTGAAAGCCTTGCTGAAGTCAAGGTAGACAACACCCACGGCTCTTCCATTGTCCATCTAGCCAGTCATCCCATCTTAGAAGGCTATCAGGTTTGTCAGTCATGACTTTCTCTTGTTGAATCCATGGTGACTACTCTTGATCGCCTTCTTTTCCTTGACGTGCCTAGAGTTGGTCTCTAGGATGAGCTGCTCTATCACCTTTCCAGGGAAAGGTGATTTTTAACCTGAGATTCTTTAACCTGAAATTCTCCAACATGAGCTTTTAGATCCCGGGCACTGTCAGACTTCTCTCCATGCAACTCCAGTGCAACTTTCACTCAGCAACACTTTCAGGAACACCATCCAGCAATTACAGCAGCTCTGCAAGCTGAACTTGATCCTGTTCCCCTCTTCTGCCATGGTTAGAAAAACTGGTAATGGACCAGAACCTGGATTGATGGAAAACACTTTGAATTCTGGCGTATGGAAATAGCAAATGTTAATTACATAGCGGTAGTTTAAATGTTCCTGCTACCAAACTGTAAATTTGTTTATCGTTTGACTTATTACAGACAATTTATTGCAAAAAGATTCAAGTCCTGAATGTTCAGTGAACCTTGGATGCTGATTGCGATTATCTGCTAATTCCTCTCACTGTTGTCTGTTCTACTGTGTTTGTCTTGTCTACAAAATTAAGTACCTCTAATAAAGTATCAATTTCTCTTAAGAATTGTCAGGTTGTTAGCAGCCACTATAAAATATCCTGGAAATCATGCCTGTGTGAATGTCATGATAGGACCTGAAGTTACAGAACAGTAAGTCACGTGCTCAGCAATTAAGCTCCCCATTAAAACATACCTAATACATGATATAGAAGATTTTTGTTAATCATGGTCCTATTCTAATGCTCAGTGCAGCTGCCCCCTTTACTGAAGGTTGAAAGGAGGTGTGGGATCTCCTGCTGAATTCAATGAGGTCTTCTTGTTTGCAGTGAGTTCTTTTATCCTGAAATCTGAGGCCCTCAAAACCTATTCAGCATCAATTCCCAAAGACACTCAATGACATTTATATGCCTGACAATGAAAGACTCCTCAGAAACCTTAAATGTGAATAAACTTCATGTCTCCTAATTACTGTATCTTAGGTATAAATATTTGTTTTCCAGCTCCTCTCTATTTCCCTTCATGTCCATTCTTATCAGACTTCAGGTAATTTTCGGTCTACCTATCAAACTCCAAGGTGCTACAGCCCATGTTATTAGCTGTGATAATCTGATCCAGATCCAAACTCCATAGCTCAAGGGGTTGTGGAGATGCTGATTTGGACTCATCTCCCCTAATAGCTTGCATGTCTAGAGACATTTGTTTCCCAGTTCAGAGCTTTTACAGACAGAAAAAAAGAAGAAAAAAACCTTAACAAAAGAAAAAAAAAATGTGATAATGTTGTTATTCCACGCATGTGCTAAATGATCAGTGCCATGAATGCATTTCCTAAGCGTGTTTTCCATGCTCGAGTCCTGAATTTGTCAGGATTTGTCAAGAACTCAGACACATTTATGGGTCTCTGGTGAGTAGTTTTAGGCTCATCCCCAGAAAACCAGACACATCCCACTGGCTAAAATCCAGGGTTTGTTTCATGACACATTTCACATTCCTAAAGGCACAGAAATCACTGGTAGTTGAAAAGTAACACTATGAATTAAAATAGTTTCCAGAGTGATTATTTCTCTTTTTTAATTGCAAAACTGCAGCCATAAATCTTACCGAGGTCACCTTGATTGAATTATACACAGATCTGACACGAAAAATGCAAAAATCCAACTGCAATAGCTCATAAAAACTGTGCAAGGTCTCAATCTGCCTGAGACAGTGTAATGGGAGCCATGAGCTTAGCCATCTCAGAAGGCAGAAAAATAAGTCTAAAGGGAGAGACTCACTAAATAGAAACTGGCAGGTGACACCAGCTTCATTATACAAGCTGTTAAATTGTATGCATCAGTGTCAACGGGAATTATACGTATGAAACTGTCCTCCAAAATGTCATTTAGTAGATCAACTATGGGAAGGTTTCCTGAATTTCCTGAACTGGCTTCACGTTTGCAGTTTGATTCACTCAGGGGTTCTCCACCATTTGGGTTCTTTCTAATAATTTCCTTCTAGAAGAACATATAATACAGAAAAAAAATAGAAATAAATGCAGAAAATACACTGAGCATCTTTTTTTCCACATGTGACTGCATCCTCTTGGAATGACGGGAAAAATGATATGTGAAAGTACCATGAAAAACATATGAATATATTCCAGAAAACTAACACACTGCTCTCGCACAAATAAATATCAACATATACTTAACCTATGTAATTTTAAGTGAAACAAAACATCACTGTTAATTTAAAAAGGCAATTCCTAGAAAGTTTAAAAGCACGGAGAGCACAAATGACTTATTATCTCCTCAGTGAAGCTGGAATGGCACAACGTGCATGTACTCAGCATTTGTGTTTCTGGGAAGAAACCCTTCTTTTAGGTTCCAGCTAGGATTATGTCTCAGAAAAAATATTGTTTTACATATCCAGGACTCACATGGCTCTCCACTTAAAAAAAAAAAATGGTCAAGGAGAGTCTATTACTTCCAAAGGACCATGGATATATCTACATGTAGTAAAAGACCTTAAATTGTCTATTACAATAAAGTAGTCTATAAAAGCAGAAAGCTCTTTTTTTGACAGATAAAAGTATTTTAAGCATTTTGTAGAAGAAACACTACCCCACGGTTTTACATAGGATCTCACTTTCCACCAGGATTCTGATGTGATGACTTTCGTGAAAAGAAAAAAAATCAAAAAAACCAACAAAAAAACCCCAAAACACATGTGATATGATGACTTTTGTGGAAAGAAAAAACAAAAAAAAACCCCAAAAAACATAAAGCTCCATTCCTGAAACAGAGCAGTTTCCAAGCAGCTGCTGCAATGAATCTTTCGCTGACGGGAGAATCGGGTATAGCGTGAATCATTTCTCAGTACTCTCATGCTACATCTCAAACAGAGACACACAGAAAATACACACATGGTTTCTTTAGAGAATCCTTATTTTGAGTGTCATGGTTTGGAAAACAGCTGGTCTTAGCCCAGATCTAACTCCTTCTTGATTCAGCTTCTCAGCTCACTTGGGCTCTTGGTGGGCCCAAGCCCATTTAGGCCCAGGCGAAAGCACTTGGGAACCACTCCAGCACAATCACACCTTGCTCACATCACATATATTCAGTTTATGTGCCTTATGTGCTCATATTGTTCTGTACTGTACTGAGTCTGGTTGATGCCTGGGGACACCCAATGAACTACAAAAGAAACAAGATTTTCCCTGGAATGGCAGTGGCACCACTTGATTCCTACTTCCCCTGACAATAAATAAATAAATAAATAAATACTAACCATATTCGTATAAAAATTATAAGCATAATCAGGCATTAATTAATATTTTTTAATGAACAGAGTAAATCCCTCCATACTTATCCCTGGTGAGGGAGAGAGAGGATGGGGCTAGCCTGGGTTCCTTAGGGTTGGGTCCTGTGTCCTTAGGGTTTTCTAAAAGGTTTTTTTTTGTTTGTTTGTTATTTTTTCTTTTTTTTTTTGGTTATTTTTTTTCTTTTTTTTCTTTTTTATGTGTGTGTCTTAAGGACACTTGCAATTAAAACAATCACCAAACAATAAGCCATCGCTTTGGTTTTGCACAATAAATAAACTAATAAAAACAAATAAATAAATAAAAGGAGGAAGGAAATAGAGTGGGAAGTCCACCTGCTTCTCCACACCTAACGCATTTCCAACCTCCACTTTTGCAACAGCAACCCACAGCAAAGGAGTTCACGTGTTCAGTGACATTTAGAAAATAACTGGATTTGGTTTCACAAAGCTACCAGCTTTGCAGCCTACCTGTTAAAGCCTGTTGAAGCCAGTGGGCTCTAGTGGGATTACTGGAAGATGTTCCAGCCTCACAAGAGATTAAGGCTTCTTAGGTTACAGCTCCGCAAACAGACGAAGAGGCCTTCTCCAATGCACAGAGTGCCATGACCAATGAAAGGGGCAGAAGAGATGAATAAAGTCATGCAGCTTCTAACAACACTTTTCTGTGTTTCCAAGATACTACTGCACTGCCCAGGCTCCCTCCTGCAGGAAGTTGGCTGGGAAAAGCTTTCACAGGCAAAGAGTCTCCTGAAGACAACTCCGCTCATTGTCCAGTCCATAGACACATCCTGCATGGCATTCCCAACTGGCTTCTCACTGGGAGGCTCAGCTCCAGCTTCCCAAGTCTGTAGGGCAGTGCATCCATCCAGCACATGGCATTGCCTCTTCTCCAGAAGACTTTTTGGACTCGGTAGCAGTGCCACTCAAAAGAAGCAGGAGAGCTCTAACACTGGCACACAACTGGCTGTACAACTAGTGGAACAATTTTGGCGTGGAACAATTTTGGCATGGAATTTTGGCCAGGCTGGTTATGACTGTTCTGAATAGCATCAGGAAACCACCGAGAGATATCCAAGAATGTTCTCAGCTAGCAGATTGGATGAGGCCACTGTTTCTAGGGGAAGGAAAAGGATTTAGTGGGCCATGCTGATCCGTGTCATTCGGCTTACCCTCATGGCCAGGGTCTGGCACAGTTCATCCACAGGCTCTGGCACAGTTCATTTAGTAGAGACAGACAATTAGCACAGCAATTTGTTGCAAGCCGTTGTAGTTCCTAAGTGCTGGGCCCAGAAGTAAGCCCATGAAACATGCCTGAAGTTGGCCAAATTGTGCCGGAATAGCAGCCCTTGCTTGTGCCAGACTGGATCTAGACAACCGCATCCTAGACATCCCAAGCACAACAATATGCTCCGCCATATAAACCACATTTGCAGCACTTGCCAGTGGCCTCCTCCAGGCTGAACAGACTGCATTCCCCAAGATTTCCTCTTGTAGACATATGGTGAGGGACAGCCATCTGCACCCAGAAGCTCCCCACCCTGGTATGAAGCAGGTCTCAGAGTTTCCTTAGGGCAACCAAGAGGACCATAAACCACCCTGGATGACTTCCCTGGCCCTTCTTACACCCCTGGATCCTGCAATTTCCACTCTGGAGCCAGCTCTCACTTCTCACTTCACTTGCAAATACAATACTTTCATCAACACACTCTGCTGTAGGAATGGCAGGGTCAAGGATCGTTCTTGACTCACATTCCTATTTCTTCAGGAAAATATCAGAGTACAAACATTATTCAACAAGATCAGTCTTGCCTTGCCATGAAGAGGCAATTATCTAGGCTTGGCAGAAGGAGGTGAGCCTCTGGGAAGACTTTATCCTGACAACAAACACCAGTGGCTGACTTTGTGTGTATGAATGCTTGTGTTTGGCAAGCTCTAGATGCTAAATAAATATGGGTTATTAATAAAGTGCTAGCTGGAGATGCAAAGCAAGATTGAATGCTTCATCTTCCCAGAGTTGTTTCAGAAGATCTTAAGGGAGAAATAAAGAACCAAGACAATGGAAAATGGAGTGTCATAGGAGAAAGGTGGGAGGAGAGGGAATCAAATAAAGAGGAAAATAGCAGCAGGGAGGAAGCAGTAAATTTGGCTGGCTATGAAAGAGACTCAGACATACAAGGGCTAAGAAAATAGCAATGGTAATATCAAAACAAAGCAAGCCCTTCTGCCTGCCACCCCCCTCCTTGAGATGGAAACTAGGATGTGAAAAGAGAATACCTTAGCTGAGCACACTTACTAGAAACCTAAAGTTACAAGAGACAAGCAAATAATCTGGAAAAAAAAAAAAAGGCAAAAAAAAAGGACTTTAAAGTGCATTCAGACAAGGATCCCTAATGCTACCCAAGGGCCTTTCTGAAGTGCTGCAGGGTTGTACATGAATGGCCCTGCAGACCAAGAGACTGTGGCTCTGATCTTTCCTTTCTCCATGCTGACCTCCCTGGGCTCTGCCTGCTGCTTTGTGCCTGAGGCCATAGCTTGCTCTTGAGAGCGCAGAGCAGCTAGATTATTCTTTCACCTTGCCATTTTCATAACCTTTCCAAGTTCATACACTAAACATACACTTCTTGTAGCCTTCCTGCTAGGAACTCATCATTCAGCACATGCAGCATTTCTGGGCCAGCATCAGTGTCACCAAGTGACAATATGCTAGCTTAACTGTGCAAAGATCATATAAAACATTGAGCACTACAACAATCTTGAAACTCAGACTATGGATATTTTAGACATAACCCTTTAGATCTTTATAATTCCCAATTAACTTCACCCAAATGAAGTGAACTTCACCACCATGCTTAACCAATCTGATAGCCTTCTATGATGGTATGAGGGACTGGGTAGATGAGGAAGGAGCAGTGGACGTTGTCTACCTCGACTTCAGCAAGTCTTTGGCACTGTCTTCCATGGTATTCACATAGGCAAGCTCAAAAAATGTGGTTTAGATGAGTGAGCACTGAGGTAGATTGATAATTGGAAGAGAAATGAGAACTGTGATTGGGGTGCAAACTCTAGTTGAAGACCTGTGGCTAGCAATGTCCTCCCAGGGTCAGAATTGGGTCCAGCCTTGTTCAAGTTACTCATCAGTGACTTGGAAGAAGGGAAAGAGTATGCCTTCAGCAAGCTTGCTGATGATACTAAACTGGGAGGGGAGGCTGCTACACCGCATCTGTCATTCAGAGGGACTGGAACAGGCTGGAGAGATGGGCAGAGAGGAATCTCATAAATTTCAACAAAGGTAGGTGCAAATTCAACAGAGACAAGTGCAGGGTCCTGCACCTAGGAAAAATAAACCCATGCACCTCCATAGGCTAGAGGCTGGCCTACTGGAGAGCAGGTCTGCAGAGAAGGACCTGGGAGTCCTGCAGGATGACCAGTAACGTGCCCTTGTGGCCAAGAAGGCCAATGGTATCCTGAGGTACATAAGGAAAAGTGTTGCCAGTAGTTATCTATCTCCCTGTACTCAGCCCTGGAGAGCACACATCTGGAGTACACTGTCCAATTCTGAGCTCCCGAGAACATGGACATGAAACTAAGGAAAGAGACCAGGTAGGACCACAAAGATGATTAGAGAACTGGAGAATCTCTCATATGAGAAAAGGAAGAGAGAGATGGGTCCACTTAGCCTAAAAAAAGAGAAGACTTATCAGTGTATACCAATACCTTAAGGGAGAGTGTCAAGAGGATGAGACTAGACTCTTTTCAGTGGTAGCCAATGATAGGACAAGACGCAATGGACAGAAACTGAAACACAGCAAGTTCTGCCTGCATTTGAGGAAAATTTTTTGATTGTGAAAGTGACACAGCACTACAATAGTTTGTTCAGGGAGGTTGTGGAGTCTCCTTCTCTGGAGATACTCAAAACCATCTGGATGTGATCCTGAGCAACATGTTCTCTGTCATCCATCAAGCCACTCCTCGTCATCTATCAGAGGTCCTTGTCAACAGGGGAGGTCCCAGATGACTGGAGACTGGCCCATCTACAGGAGGAGTCAGATGAAGGATCCAAGGAACTACAGGTTTGCCAGCCTGACCTCGATATTGGAGAAGGTTATGGAGCAGATCAGCTTTTGGGCGAACATAGCATGTGTGTAACAATCAGGGCATCAGGCCCAGCCAACATGGGTCCACGAAAGGCAGGTCCTGCCTCACCAACCAGATCTTTTTCTCTGACCAGGTGACTGGCCTAGTGGATAAGGGAAAGGCTGTGGACACGGTCTACTTAGACTTCAGTAAGGCCTTTGAGAGGTCAGTAAGGCCTGGAGAACCTGGCAGCTCACAGCTTAGACAGGTACACTCTTTGCTGGGTGAGAAACAAGGGAACCGAAAGTGGTGGTGAATGGAGTTAAATCCAGCTGGTCATCAGTCACAAGCAGTGTTCTCCAGGTGCTTCTCCTGAGATGGCAGCTTCCCGGGGAGTGGTGTTGGAGCGAGTCCTCTTTAATATCTTTACTGATGATCTGGATGAGCAGATTGACTGCACCCTCAGCAGACGTTGGTGCAGACCCTCGGCAGACGACACCAAGCTGGGAGGAAGAGTTGATCTTCTTGAGAGTAGAAAAGCTCTACAGAGGGATCTGGACAGGCTGAATTGATGGTTTAAGACCAATGGTATGAAGTTCAATAAGGCCAAGTGCTGGATCCTGCACTTTGATCTCAACAACCTCATTCAGTGCTATAGGCTTGGAGAATTGCACCTGGAGAGCTGGAGGTGTTGGTCGACAGCCAAATGAACACGAGTCAACAGTGTTCACCTAGGTGGCCAAAAAGGCCACTGACATCCTGGCTTGTGTTAAGAACAGTGTAGCCAGTTACACTGGGACTAGTGCACTAGTAACTGCACTCGGTGTTGGTGAGGCTACACCCTGAATATCATGTTCAATTTGGGCCCCTCACTACAAGAAAGACATTGAGGTGCTGGAGAGTGCCCAGTGAAGGGCAATGAAGGTGGTGAAGCATCTGGAGCACAGACCTTATGAGGAGCTTCTGAGGGAGCTGGAATCATTTAGTCTGGAGAAGAGGTGGCTCAGGAGAGACCTTATTGCTCTCAACAACTACCTGAAAGAAGGTTGTAGGAGTTGATCTCCTTTCCAGCATAACTCATTCTTTGACTCTGTGCTTCTGTAACAGAGGCCTACATTTCTGCATAAAGCAAATTCCTCGGTGTATCTTCAGAGACTATTAATGCATTAATTTTTGCCAAGCAACAAAACACCTAGCTAACTAGGTCTCCTGGATTTAGTTCTTTTCTATTCGTACTATGACATTACTGAATATGTCATACGATTTACAAAGGCTACAGCTTAGAGTTACTATCATATTTTTGGCCAAGGCTACGAAGTGCTTCAAATTTGGGTACCTGGAATTAAGCTCCAAATTGCTTAAGCAGGAGCAGTAAGAACTCCGACCCTTGTTTTTGCTGACATAAAAGATTCGGAATTTCGGTTTTCAGTAATTAACATTTACGTGGGAGTCCCTCACGCCTCGGGACTTCTGAAGCATAACCTGCTGATTTTATGTGGTGATTTTACTGAACTGTGTGATTTTGTACATTTTTTGATAAGTAAAGCTACTGAAATAAATAGTACTGATAAGACCGGCACTCATTATCCACTATCAGCTAATTAAGTAGAGGTCACGTATATCTTCAACTGTTCGTACATACTACGCACCACTCACAGATCAGTTTTATCCAACAGCTCTGTTTTGAAGGTGGCTTCAAAAGGCAGAAATCAAGGGCTTGTTTCATACAATGTGAAGACATCAATGAAAATTCCTCTTCGTTTTATTATTTAAAGACAGAATTTCCAAGGAAATGCCACTGGAGACAAAAAGCACCAGTAAAGACATCTAAGATAAGAAAACTCAATCTAGTGGATACTAACAGGCTCTGAAAAAATAACTGTTAATTGCAAAGCCTTTTTCTTTTTTTTTCAGTAAAAACACTAAAAACACCTTTTTCACATTAAAAATTATATAATCAAAAACACTTGCTGACAAAGGATCTCTACTGTAAACTTTACACTCCCTTCTTCATTTCTTTCCATCCATTCTCCAAAACGAGGTGGTGGATGAATGAAGAGTAGCTCAAAGTCCAGGAAACCATTAACAACTTCCCTTCTCCTCACATAATTAACTCTCAGTATATTTAAACTCCATGTCCTCTGTCCTCTGGTAAACAGTCTATATGAAGGACTTCAACTAGTATTAGCATAACAGTATTCCTTTCCTTGGAGTTTCTCCCTAAGGTCATCTTCATCTCCCAAACCAAGAAGCAGACAACTGCTTTCCACAACTGATATCGGGGCAAGCACATCAAATGATGGGCTTGATCCAGGCTTGCAGGATAAACCCTGGCAAAACTAACAGATTACTCACATGAATAAAGACTATTCCAGTGCCAAAAATAGAGTATGATAAAATAGAGCACAAAAAAAAAAGAAGGACCATGATATAGAGCACTTGGCACACAGGATTTCTCCACTACACACACACTGGAAGAGATGCTGCCACCACCATCCAAATCATATCCCACAGACATGCAGTGACATGCCAGAACAATTAAGCAATTTGTTGATGAATCCCTGAGACACCGTTCTGCTAGGTATTCAACCACCTTGCAACATAAATTTTCTTCAGTTTTGGAGCCAGTGCTCCAAGTGCCACCACTAGAGAGGAAACCTTCAGATAATTCATGGCTAGGATTTCCAGCTGCCACTGCTCATTGCTGCAGTAGTCACAGTAGCTTATAAGGTAGCTGAATGCAAGGAATAACTTCTAAACCCAGTTCATTTGTATAATTCATACTTTAATTTCATGAAGAATTAGGATCTATTGCAAAAGACAACAAACACAACATGCACAACATTCTGTTCACTTTAGCAAAAGCCCAAATCAGCTGGAATCAAAGAGATATTAACTGCATGGTGATGGTGGTTGTCCAAAAGGCCTCCTTGTCTCTGAGGGGTTTGGATTTTGGTCTTTCAAATGATGCTGGTCAAAGAAATATGGATGAACAGTAAAACTACTGTTCTAGATGTGCCATTACTTCACACTCTGGGGAATCTGACCAAAAGCATCTTGGGAAGCAAACATATCCAGTACCTATGGAGGTATTATTTCAACTCCTTTGGGGGAAAAAAATTATCCTCTTGGTGCTGATCTCAGTATATAACTCCATATGCAGCTGTTTCTGTTCCTGCCTTCACTGCTACAGATACACTGAAGTCTCTCCAAGCATCTGGCTCCTCTTTGATAAGGGGAATATTCGTTTGTTGGGAAACATATTTTACAAAGCTAGGGCTGGAAAAGAGAGGCAGCACCTCAGAAAAAATTCTTGGAAAGAAGAGCAGCTACAGAGAGCTGTACCCATACAGAAGGCTCTGCATGAAGTTCTACCCTGGAATAAAGGAAGTCTTGGGGATACAAGGATAGCTCAAAACTATTTGGAAGTTAGGGTAGACACCAAGGCGAACAAATTGCTATCTCCATCACTCAGCTAATAAACCTGCTGTTTTGACAGAAGGAATCAGTTGCCTTGAGACTTCTGCTTGGACCTGTGATGGCAAAGAAACCACAAAAACACTGCATCAAATCGCTGTCATGACAGCTTCCAGTGAAAACAAGTGCAAAAACAGCTCCTAGTAACTTCAAGGAAGTACCTGGGTACTATTACCAGCGTGTGAAACTGCTGCTCACTGTGCAACAAATACACATCATCCAATGAAGACTATCAGCAGAAGTGTCTGGCAAATATACTCCCTCTCAAAGCAATAACAGCAGCACTTTGTACAAGAGATTAGATAAGTTGAAAAGAGTGTGTTTATTATGTGCACTTCCAATCTCTGTCTGTGGGTTTATATCTGCATTATCTGATTAAGTGACTGTTAAATAACCCAAGTTGACAATATAGGCTCTGGAGGATGCTTTATCTTGATCTGCACGCATTGAAGTAATCTCTGAATATGTATTTCAACAATGAAGGGCATACGCCAAATGCAAACCTATTATTCAGGGCATAAACAGATCTTGGCACTAAATCAGGCCTACTTATATCTGATAAATACCAGGACCAAATACTTCAGAGGAAGATGCAGCAAGCTCACTTTTACATAATGCTTTTGCTAGCAGTTCTTAAATCAGCTGACAAAATGCAGTCTGGTCCATACTACTGAGGGAAACCAAGGCACAGGGAAAGGAAAATGGTTTGTAAGCAGGAGAAGCAACTGCATCTTCTGAACTACCCACATCACAGCTTTCTGCATCCGGATGCTTAGCCTCTTAAGAAAAGATTGTGTCTACATTTGATGTCTTCTTTCACAACCAGTAGAGAGAGAAAAAAATAATTCTCAAACACTCTAAAGTACAGTCCTTAAAAATACGATAAATATGCTCATAATGCAAGTGGAAGCTTGCAAAATCCTTATTACACACAGAAATGCAATCCCTTTTGAAATAGCATGAGATGATAGAAGCAGTACTAAAATATTAATAGGGCGCTAATCAGGAAAACAGCTTCATTAGGTAAAAAGAGCAGTTGCAGAGAAAAGAAACAGAAGGTTTCTCCAGACTGTAGCTTTGCAAAGGGGAAGTCTCCACCTCCAAAGACGTAGGGAAGCATTTGTTGTGTTTGTGGAATGGGATCAAGGCTTTTTGCCACACATTTTGGCAACTGCATAGGGCTGCGTATTTCCATATGTTTCTTGCATCTAAACAAGATCAAATCAGTACGGTACCAACTGGTTCTGTTTACATTATGATTTAGCCCTGACATTTGTTTTTTGGAGAGCAGGTTTGGCAGCAGCAACCTAGTATTTTTCAAAATACCTTTCACTCTTTGACATCAAAATCAAAGGCACTGCCAGTAGGAAGGGGGAAAATCTGGATTCGTTAAAAACAGAGCAAGGTCAAAACAGCATGAGGAAAACACAGGATAATATAGATGGAACTGGCAGCAATACTGACATTTAAAGCTGTCTGACATGTTTCATTATAAGAACTTGTTTTCAATTATTTACAGCTTTGCAAAATGTATTGATTTGCCAGTAAGTTCCTTTGCTGGAGGTCTATCTCAAGCTGGTATTGGGGAGGGAGAACACTGTGATGGGACTTCAAAACACACTGTTCCACTCTTCCAATTGGAAACAGACTTTATCAGAGAAAATACATTTGTTTCTACTTTTATAAATAAATTAACTGATTTGCACTATTTCACTGAGCAGCCGTACTGCTTCACAAGTGGATCTTACAATTTATCAAGGCTTTGCAAGGGATGATCTTGCAAAAGGGAAGAACTAGGGTTGTGGTTCAGGATGGAGGGGAAAAGCTGAAATTGAGACATGCATTAGGGAGAGGCCGAAGAGATGACAGAATGTCCTCAAAGACTGAAGCTAGATGACAGGCTCCAGGAAAACTGGTGCTAGCAGCCGGAGAAAAAAAAAAAAAGAACAGGAAAAAATAAAAAGGAGAATTGAAGAATGACTTAGGATCATGAGAAGAAATCAAAGATTTATGTTTACCCTCATAATTTCAATATTATCTTTTGCAATAACTGATGTTTCTGTGCATCATAATACTAGGACTGATTTCTAGTCCATGGGACTTCTGGGAGCACCACAGTCAATGTGCATCATCATGGCAAATACTGGGAATTTTAGTCAAGTTAGGAGCCAGAATTCAGGAAGAAAAGGGAGCTTTAAGGGCTAAAGCTGGATGGTTCCACAACAGCTCAGGTCCCCAGATACATTAATTCTAAGCTAAATGAAATGATTCTTTTGTTTTCATTTTCCCCGAAGAAAGCATCACCTAAGAGGGTTTTTTTTTTTTTTTTTTTTTTTTTTTTTTTTTCTCTCCTTGGAGAGCATACTTATATACTTATTTATAAAACCCTCTTTCTCAGTAAGAAAGTAGAGGTGCTTCTCAGCACTAACAAGCACGTCCAGCCCTTCAAGAGCCAAGTCTAAACCTCAAAACAGACCTAGGATCTAAGTAGTGTGTGACTGAGATGTAATGACTGACACTGGGGCTAAGGAGTAGGAGAAGGGGGCAGATGTAAGCAGGATTAGAAAAATCAAAGACAGATGGACAGATGTAGGACTTGGAACTCCTGCAGACAACATTGGCATGGCCACCGCATTCAGGGGGACCCACAAAACATATTCTTTATATAAATCTGCATGATGCAGGCCAGAGAACATCTTCCTCCTATCCTACAGCAAACTTAAGATCCCTAACAGAGCTATATCTACAGAAACTACAACATTCTGCTTACAAAAAGCAAGAAAGACTAAGCATAGCACAAGTATCCTAAGGCAGTGCAACACTAGACGTGTGATGTGAAAACGACCAGATGATTCTCTGATCATCCCAGGCTGGCAGAGATTCCAAGCAGTGTTGAAAAGAAGTCAGGAGGCTGTGGAGAGACTCAAAATGCTGTTGTGTTTCCTCCAGTTTCCCAGCCAGACACTACGACTGTGGCAGCACGGATGTCTCGCCCTCAACTGAGCACCCTGTTATGGGGAAAATCTGGAAATAAGCAGATACAGCTGCAAATTAACTCCCTGCCTATGATCTGCTTTATTATCACCATCAGCAAAATTCCCAGGAAGTGGAAGAAGTGTTTGCTAAATGTCTCACACCTCTTGGCATCTTTTTTTCCTGTAGCAGCTCTTGAGTTACAAGAACGAGTATAGTTCTTGTAACTCAAGAGCTATAGACCTATAAGTATATATATATATATATATATACATATATACTTATATATATATATAAGTATAGACCTATAAACCTAAGTTCCTACAGCTTCTCAGAGAACATGTTTTTCAGTCAAGAAGGGGAAAATTTAGAAAATTTAGAAAAGTTTAGGGGAAAAGAAGGGGAAAAGTTTAGATAGAAAGCCAGTATGCCTGTATTCTCTTTAGAAGGGCAGCATTACATGCGTAATTCAGTTCTCAGCACTGTGCTCAAAGCATCTTACTGGATCCAGCACCACTAGTGCTAGAATCTGCGAAAACATTCAGGATTTTTACTATCATGCAAGCAGAAATGCTTAATTGTGGCAGCAGAAGTAATGAAGAAAAGCAAGGCTGTTATTAGAAAGATGAAATTTACTCATCTGGTTTCCATATCTGTGCTGGAAAGTATCTGCTGTATGTACCTACTCTGCAGAAAATACTAGTTTTATCTTTACTCTCTTGATTTCTCCACACCATTCAGTAATTTCCCTTTGCTAAAAGCACACAAAACTAGCTTTTATAACAAGAAATGAACTCACCCATAAGATCACCCATAAGGCAACATTTGTCCCTCCTGGTTGCTGCACCTGAGAGTCTGCCTGATGCTCTGTGAGGTTTAGCTTCAGGTAGCATCTGCAGGAGACTGCAGCTTTCACATCAGACGTGGACACCAAATGCTTCACATCTACCCGTTCAGGAAGTCCCAAAGGGCAACTGTGTCACTCTGTGAACTGAACTTCAAGACTCTGCTTTACCACTAGGCAAGATCGCAAAATCCTGTTGAACATCAAGAGTTTTGTTGTTGTTGTTTAACTTTAGTATTTCCATAATTCAAATAATGGCTAAAACACGAACTTTCAGTAATTTTAAAAGGGAACTGCCTCCCTGCCTCCCCAAGAACTCTTGCAGTGTGCAGTAGCACTCAATAATTAAATAAGAATAGGGCCCAGAAATCTGTAGGCCAAGCTTTGATAACTACTAACATTTCATTTATTTTTCCATTGACCTGTTTTTATTTAGAAAACCTCTTCCGAGGAGAGAATTTGCAGCAATTTTTATGTGACATGTACTGTTCCTACCTTCCAAGAGAATAAAATCAACCACTACAGTGCTTGGCTTCCTGTTGATTCATCATCCAACTAGAGCACTTATTTTCTTTTTTATTTTCTACAAAAGAGAAACCAAACTCCAGTGAGAAGCAACCTAATAAACCTCCACTGTCAGCAAGAAAAAATCAAGCTCAACCACATCCATTTGTCCAAGCCTGCAGGCTCTATTGAAGCTCCCACAGCCCTCGGGATCCAAGTCTCAGCTACTTGGATGATTGTCATTATGGCCCATGCTCCCACGAGTCAGGGTCAGAGACTGTTGCTGCAGGTAGTTATCTGGTCTCCCCAAGTCCCTCCTACATGCAACAACAACAACCTTTATTTTTGAAAGCAATGGAAAACATAAGTCTACTGTAGGGGCTTTGGAGTGCCTCTTCATTAACTACAGCTTTATGAAGATCTATTCCTCCGGGCTTAAAGGAGAATCATTTTAGGCTAAAATAGTCTAACTGTAGCCTCTGTGGGCTCCCCCATTCTACTTTTCTTATTCAAGGTTGCAAATAGCTTTGATTCACAGAAGCAAATGTAACACTGGAGAAAGACATGCAGGTAGAGACCTAGTTTATTTAGTTCAACTTTGATAGAAAAATAAGCAGGAGAGCAATACAGGCTTTCTACTTGGAAGAAGTTTGCATTAAGAATAAAACAAACCACAGAATCAACTGGATTGGCAAACAAGAGGACTGAAATGAGAAGGCAGCTCTAAATTCCTTTCTTTTAAAATACTTCTCACGCAAGGCAGAAAATCTGTAGGACTAGGTTGCAGACTTGAGCAGATTTAAGTGTATTAAAACTAAGCAGATGGCCTACTAAAAGAAGGAAAAGGGACTGACAGGCAAAATGGGGGGCTTATGTGAATATTGCTGAAACTGAATTTTGGCTGTCTTTTGAATAGAAACTGAAAGAAAAAATAGCAAAAGTTGATCTACCTGTAGAAAGCAAGAAAAGATAAAGGGGAAGAGACATTTGTCCAGAAAAAACTGAAAAATTATTAAACATCCCTCCTAAAACAACTGGCCCAGATTTCAATAAGAGTAGTGATATTGAATAAGAGAAAGAGGATGAGCAGGACAGAAATCATGAGAAAATCTCTAACCGGCAAGGAAACTCTTTAAGAGTAGGAGTTAAGGAAATAAGAGGACTGGTTTCTGGAGGGAGCTAAAAGTGTATGGGAACAGAGCCAGGCTATGACATGACTACTACAGAAGAAAGCTAGAGTCTAAGGTCCAGTAAGTGTTTTTCAGTTACTCCTTACAAAATTTTTGTACTTGCGCTGTTTTCC
This sequence comes from Rhynchotus rufescens, assembly GCA_032273925.1. Taxonomy (NCBI): domain Eukaryota; kingdom Metazoa; phylum Chordata; class Aves; order Tinamiformes; family Tinamidae; genus Rhynchotus; species Rhynchotus rufescens. The sequence continues at coordinate 16,882 of JAVCKT010131840.1, forward strand.
TTAAAATTAGTTTGGTACCTAAGTGCTTTTGTATATAGTGCAGTACGACAAACTTGAAGTAAGCTTATTTTTCTCTGCATTTTTCCGCCCTTTACTTGGGCTACAAAAACATCTTCCTGCAGAAGAAACTCTTGGTATCTCTTGGGAATTTTGAAAGATCACTCACAGATCAAGAAAGATGGGCACCTTACTGCAGCCAAATTATTAACTAGCGTAGGAGGGCCAAAAATCAAAAGGAGGTGATGTAAAGGGGTCTCTCTGTATCACAGCATGACATTAGAGGAAACCATGACCAGATTTGTTAATGAACAGATCTATGCGTCCTCCATGAATCTTCAAACAGCTACTTATCAAAATTGTTGCTTCCCTTACAGCTCAAGATCTCATCTTGCTTTCCAAAATAATATAATATTTCTCAAAGTAATTCACTTGAATCAAAGTCCTGGTCTTGCTCTCACTTTCTTAGCTCCATGTAAGCAACCACAGCTTGACAACATAGACATTGATCTGGAGAATTAAGGAATGCCACTCCCTGTAAAATGCAATGGATAGATTTGACTTCACTAGGAAAACCTGAATCATTGGTACTTAGGAATTTCTGATGTTTCATTATGAAGAGGATGGAATGTGACCTTTTCTTTTGAAAAAGGTGAGGAAGAGAGCTCACAAACTGTTAAATATCTAGGAGAAACAGTATTCAGTGTTTTGTATCCCATAAGGGTTAGGACTCTGGTACTTCTGAGGGCTTCGCCCAAAGGGATGTTGTCTCAGACTATTCTTCAGACAGTATTTTTTAAGACACAGATGGACAATGTGTGCAATATTGTCTGGAGTAGCTTTGTCTCACAATGAGGAACAACATGGTCTTCTGAAGAGATTCCTCTGGGGTTCTGCATTAGGCCTCTTTCCTGCTCTGCAAAACTACCCAACCTTAAATGCATCAGGCGCTTAAAATTAAACCCTTTAAGGAGATTACAGAGACAGGAACAGAGCTCAGCCCCTCTCCCTTCTACAGAAACCTAATTAAATGCAGGAAATTTCCTTCTCTTCTCATCTTTCATGGCAATAGCAGGGCATTTTAGACTAAGAGTTCAAAGTTCCAAAACCTTTTAAAACCATTTTTAGCAGTGGATGCTAATTTAGTTTCACAAAATCAGGGATAACTGTAAAACACGATTGCATTTTTCCAACAAGTTATCGTGGTTGAAAAGAGGCAATTTTCTAATAAAAATGTACATTTGAAATACTTCTCCACTTTTTCTTTCCAGAAAACATAACAGTAAAGAGAGAAAGCTAAAAAAAGTCTTTTTTCCCCAACAGAGCCTAGAAATGGTGTTAAAGTTTATCTCCTTAGTGTTGCACCACACAAAAGCACACCCAGCAAGCAAAGGTTTTTGTCACTAATTTGTAGCATGCTCTATGAATGCAATTATTTTTCTTGGTGAAAATAGTTTACATTTACCCCCAATGGTTGGAGAGGCTGGATAGAGGATCCGTAATCAAATTGTTCTATGAAAAACGCTCAGCGCTTTTAGGGCTTCTAATTAGAAATAAGCAGAAAAGACTTCACGTGTCATAGAAACTCTTCTGCTCTCATTATCCAGAACTCAGTAAAAAGAGTATTTTCAAGGTTCTTTTATTTCTAGTCAGTTACTAATATAAAGAAAAGTTCGTGAAATTGTGTAATCCATTAAAAGGTTTGCTTTTTCCTGTCTCTACTTGGGTATCCAGACTGTATTTGCAATTCAAAACATGTTCATTTGTACTTTGGTAAAAGAGAGAGGCTGATCAGTAACTCCAGAGTAACTATTTCATAGAATTCAGTAGGATGCTACTTTATGTGTAAACATTCAATTTCCTAAACACACACACAAATATATATATATATACACATATATAAAATTTTAAGCACATCGCAACATAAAAACTTCCAGTTTTATGAGAGCAAACAAAAACTATACAAAAATAATTTCCACATTTTTGTCAGTTCAGTAAATCTTAAGTATTTTCCATAAAACATCTATATGTTTATATTTAGCATTATCTATAATTATAGCTGTATTTGCTTAATAATAATTTCTGTCCTTCGCTTTCAGCATCATACCGTGGGCTTGTAGCTCTGGCTGTTTTTGTGAGGTT
>JAVCKT010131870.1:0-19016 GCA_032273925.1 Rhynchotus rufescens
AAAATTAAAAAAAAAAAAAAAAAAAAAAAGCTATTTAACAATGCACTCTGAGCAAACAGATTTCTAAAATGGCAAGTCAACCCCTAAAGTGTTCTGGTTTATTCCATGTGACTGTGAAGCGCATTCCACATCCGAAGTGGGAAAGGAGAAGATAAAGGAAAAGAAAAGGAAGAAGAAAATGAAAAGGAAAAGGAAAAGGAAAAGGAAAAGAGAGAAAAAGAGAAAAAGAGAAAGAGAAAGAGAAAGACCAAAAAAGAAAAAGACAAAGAGAAAAAGAAAAAGAGGAAAAGAGAAAGAAAAAGAGAAAAACAGAAACAGAGAGAGAGAGAGAAAGAGAAAAAGACAAAACTAATAATGCCATCCATACATTGTGCTTCATCTCTGCATGTGAAATAGCCATTGGCTTTCTGAACTGTTTTTCAAAAGCTATTTTCCAGAAAGGAAAGGAGTGCTTTCCACTTGGTCTGGAAATGGAGAGTTAATGCTCTATGCATAACTTGCAATTACTGTAGTTATCTAGGAAACATGGAAAACTGCCTTATATGTTCCTTGACCTGATTGTTTAGAAACTCTGGTTTATTGAGTGTTTTTTTTTACTTCATCTTGAAAATGGAAGGTTTTTTTTGTTTTGTTTTCTTTCATTTCATTCTTGCTGTGCTAAAATCCTTGGAGTATCAGTGGAAGTGAACTGCTGACTGAAACATTATCCTTTGGGCAAGTCATGGTGAAATACCAAGACCGACAGCACAAGGTCCAGATCCATTGAAGGTGAGGTCCTTGGCAGAGGGTGCTGCCAACAAACTTAAAGCAGTAAAGCAAATATAATGCTGTGGGATCTGACTGTGGAGGCACTTTACCCATTAGCATCCTGCACATCAGGGAACTTGTTTGGCTTGCTCCTGTCACCAGGAGAGTTGTTTTCTATACTGAGCTATGTAGGCTTTCAAGCAAGCCTGTGCAGTTTGCCAGATGGGAAAATACATTTGCCTCAAGGAATGCACGTTTCTTAGTTAAACAGAACTGAAGTGAACACCTATTCAGCTAAAAGGATAATAAGCATTGCCAAAAAGGTTAATATTCCGGGGAGAGGAGGTTGGCATCGTTGCTTTTGAGTATCCTGGGTAAAAATATTTGATCTAGCCGTTTATGAGCCTTGGTACCACGGTTTTAAGGATTGCCACTCCATAAACACAGAGTGTTTTAAGAATGAACAATATCTCCTTGACTTCATTTTACCTCAGATCATATTAATGGAAAAGGAAAAAAAAACATTAATTAACAGCCTTCCAGATATGAAATCCATATACAACAGTTTATGAAGTTACAGGAAAGGAAACCTCAGAGATACTATCAACTTACTAGGCTTGTCCTTGGGGTCCTCCCTTACTCTGTATGGTCCAGCTGATGGACTGTTAGCTACTGGCAACTTTCCTGTTACTAGTCTAATTCTCAGACAATTCTACTTCCTTTGGTTTTATTTACTATTAAGAGAACCAGGCTAGCTCTTGTGCTTCCTTTAAATCTACACTGGGGAGGAAGAGGCAATAACTGGAATGAAAGCTCCTTCCTCTGCCCTGAGCTACCCAGTGGCTGGCAAAGTTCTGTGAAATTCACATTATCTGCAGTTTTGTTGTGGGTCTCAGGCATAAGCATGCTATTCTTGGTGTTAGACAGCAGAAGAAAATCTGACAGACACTCTGCCAAATAAGCAACCTCCAAAATGCAGTTCATATATCTTCAAAATAACCTAATGCCAATCTAATATCAGTTTGTGATATGGCTTAAATATGCCATTGAGTACCTCCCTGGTTTGCAATCAAATTGTGTCCATAAAGCAGCATCAATGTAAGCCATCCACAACGTTATATAGGAAGCATTTCTTAGATCAGCATAGAAATAATTTCCACCTTGACACTACAAACTCCTTTGGAAGAATCTCAGACAAGTAAATGTCAGTAGCTATTTAACCACTGAGCACTGAAGAATTTGTCTGAGACAAGAGAGAGAGACAGTACAACCTTACAACTTAAAGTTAACGCATTCAGATACCTAGTATTTGCAAGGACCAGGGAGATGCTGCAGCCTAACTGGAAATGCTGTAGATGAATCAACCAGTATATTACTGGCTTTATTTAAAAGCTTAGAAAATGGCAGAACAAGTATACAATATTTACATGTATGATTCTGATAGTCAGCCTCTTCGTCAGAAATTTCATACTCAGATAACTGAATAGAGTTTAATTTTTTCCTCCAAGACACCTAGAGAAAGAAACAGGTTGTAAATAAATGGGAAATGAAGTCATTCTGAAAGCAGATGAGAAGTTTTTTGGAAACATATAAACAGTTGCTTGAAGCAGAAAGCTGGACACTGGAAAAGAACCAGCAAAGCTCACAGCCACATTCCTAGAGTGTGGCAGCATCAGATGGATCATAATGAAAAACAAATAAGGAAACTTTAGTTAAAGGATGGGGCAGAATGTGATCTCTGCTGAAACCATACCAAGCCATCTGTCTGTATTGTTGACGAAATAGGTCTAGTCCAAAGAATGAATGATGTTAACGAGACATTTGCAGAACCTTGGGAATGCGTCTGGTCATTAGCACTACAACATGAGGACATGAAAAGTCTTACAATGGATCTATCAATAAAGTTGCTGGAAGATACGGCTGATTATCAACAAAAGCATTTGTTCCAAGAATATTACTGCAGGTCACAAGAACCAGCTTTCAACTAGAAATATGCCAATATGCTTCATCAATATGCCAAATCTCCTCTAATTCACATTTAACAATAGAAAAATAGATAAGAATAGGTTTTTGAGAGAGACTATATCACAAATTTCTATACACCGCATTTGAGTTCTTCTGTTAAAAGTTAATGAAGACCACTGTGAGGAAATTGACCTTCTTAAATGAACTCGGGAGATGGACATATAAGCTTATCAAGACCTTATTTAAGAAGGTCTTGATATAAGCTTGATAAGCTTATATGATTATTATTATTGATAAGCTTGATTTCTCTGCCTCCATCATGAGTGCAAAAAAAAGAAGTCATAACTGTTGCAGAAACTACAAATACCCTTGCCTCTTTTGTGGCTTTAGATAGCGTATATTGGCCCAACATAATCATCATACCTAGATAAGAGCTACCAAAAAATAATGAATAGAGCCTTTCTTTGGGATAATCACATATAGAAGGTATAAGCTGTGTGACTGCTGTACCTTTTTTGGAGTGCAAAATGCCAGCTTTGCAGGCAAGATAAAGAAAATAAAAACCCTAGAACTACTGAAAAGAAAGCACACGTAAAAGGTCTTGTCCAAATGGGGAAACTAATGAGATCTTCTACAGAAACTCTTTCGGAAATTGCAGAAATTCACTTGCAATCAGTAGTCCCATACAGGAACACCAACTGATAGCACTGATACCATTTCTGCAGCAAGGGAGAAGAAGATGCTCTGAACAGCTTCAGCATTGCAAAGGCTCTATATTGCATCATGCAGGTCATCCAGCAGGAATCTGGAGTCCTTGTAATGTGATCCTACAGTGCTTGGACAAGAAGCGGTTGGTCAACTGTTATCAAAAGGAGTCTGGACTACAGGGACAACCAGCACCCAGATCCATCTCCAGGTTTGGGCAATAGAAATCCTGTCGAATGAACATGACCTATGAAAGGGCTTGTGCACAAAGAAAGCTACAAAACTGCTCACCAGGAAGCTGGTGGCATGGGGAAGTTAATATGTAAGGTCAATTATGGTGAGTGTTTCGAGAACGAAGTGAAAGAAAATCATGCTGCAATTTTAAATAATCCAGATAAGCTGGTATTTACCTCCCTGAATTTTATATTTTTTTACAGTCAGAATGAGAGTTCACTCCCTCCAGATGGTCGTTCATCCTATCTCTCCTAAGAGAGAATGAATCAACCCCTACTTTTAACACTGTCTGCTCTGATTACAAAGAAGGCCTAGATGATTAGCTAAGACTTACCCACTTTCTAAATGCAGCTAAAAGCAGAGGTGAACCCTACCCATTTTGTGATGCCTTACAGATGTCATATGGTTCATCCAGCATGTTTTCATAATGGGAAAATGCTGTGGTGGTTAGTCCATATAAACCTCCTGTGCAGAACCAATTTGGGGCAATAAAGAAATGCTTTAAGTGTTAACTAAATAACAAATAGATGGATTTATAGCTAGGTGAGCCTACAAAAATGGGTGATCATTGAACTTTGCCATCTTAGGTGGTACCAGTAATTAAAATCTCTGACCTGAGATAAATGACTGCTGAAGGAGATGAGTGGTGGATCTTCCTGGTGAATTCAGGGCTGATGCATTAGGGTGCTGCATTGCTAGTCATGGTTGCTGTTGTACACTGTCCATTGCTAGAGTCTTTCTCCCTTTCCTGCCCCTACCAACTTAAATTAAGAGTTTAAATAAGAGTTCATTAGAAATATATCATGTGGGAAGCTAGCTAGCACAGCCTTAGCATGTCATCTGTATTGCTTACTGTGATTAGAAAGAGTGTGACTTAGTGAAAAGGAAGTTGTTACCCTTTCTTAACGAGCAAGCAACCATAACAAAATGCTTTTCCAAATTCTGTTAAATTTCTTCTTTCCTGAAATGTTACTATTTCGTTTTTTTCCATTTCCTTAAACCAAGAATTATTTTATCCAGATTTATGGTAGGTAAACCAGCTAAAATCCTTTAAACTCTAACTTAACATGTTGCTGTTTTTTACCATGAATTCCACATAGAAGAGTGAGCTTTCTATTGTGAACACACTTAAGGACCAGCTACTGGTTGTCTCCGTTTTTCTTTTGCAGTTGAGAATTCAGCTCCTCAAAATGGATGACATTTATTGTTTCCTCGTCCTGTTCAGTTTTAGATGCACCTAGTGGAACAGCAATTTGAAACAGCATAGCTAGAAAATGAAGCACCGTATCTCAACATTTCCTCTGCTGCTTTATTTTTTGCATCTTTATTTTTTTTCTTTTTCATGAAAGGCCCTATTTTTTTTAAATGAAGCTTGTTTCACAATGTTTTAAGAAATAATTCAATAGCAAATATCTGTTATTTTGTGAGACATCCTGATATCTAACCATCAGGAAAAAACAAAAAACCATGCTATGTATTCCTGAGCTAATTGATGTGCTGCAAAGGCTGCATACTCCTAAAATCACTTGGCCTTAAAGAGGATGGTCTGATTCGTGGTCTGATATTTCTGTTCAATGTTATCTACTCACTGTGAGAACTTTGTTCCTTAAGGGAACAAAAGCATCCCTCTTCTCACCACCTCTTGCTTTTCCTTGGGTTCTTCTGTTCAAACCACCTAGCTTGCACTAAGGTACATGATCCTCCAAATATAGCTACATCAATGTGGGAAGAATGTTTATGAAGGCAGATTTCTCTTTAACTTGCTTTCTCTCTGTGTTGCTTCAGAACAGGGATTGAGAGCTCTGGACCTACAGTTCTAAATGAAAAGTAACCATGTTGGAGGGATGTTTCCACCCCAGTTATTCTCCTGTGGGAAATGCTCTCTTAACAAAACTAGGATTTTTTTTTTTTCACTGGGAAAATGGCAGTTGTGCTAAACAAAGCTGGCTATCCAGAAGAAATAACAGAAATTGGCAGGTCCCCAGCTGCATGCCTGATCCTTTCTATTTCTTCTTCTGTGAACGAACTGTTGGAAAGTCATTGCATGTATTCTGTATTTTCTTGGCACTTAGTTTCCAGGAGTGGAGAGAACAAGGCACATGAGAGAGTGGGAAGTCAGGGCTCAGCCTTCTGAAATTTCCCATTTGATATTTATTGCCTGTTGGTGAGTGAAAAGGGAGTATGGAGGACTGACATCCTGATTCTTTCAAAAAGTTTCACTACTTGATACGTACTTTTTTTTTTTTTTTTATCTTGTACAGATTTGGAATATATTTTCTCATGCAACTTTCCCTTCTCTTCCCCTTGGAAGCAATATCCACTTTCCATACAGCCCAAATGACAAAAAGATACAGCAAATTAAATGTCCTTCTTCTTACTCATCAAGAAATAAACCTGTCTTGATCCATAGCCTAAATTATCAGATACATTTAGTCAAATGGGAAGAATTTGATGCTGATGTAATTCCGTTTCCCTTTGGGTGTCTTCTAGGATTCAATTTGGGCCCTAAGAAGTCATTATTCAGGGTGGCTAAACAATGCCATTATGCTGTTCTCCATTGTGTGTAGTTTAGTCACTAGTATCTTGGGGATAAGCACAAGTTATAGAATGTGGTTTAGATGAATTGCTGCAATTTATGAATGACATTATTACTATGGTCTGGGTGAGTATGATCTATTTAGTTGGGGACTACCGCCCATGAAGCCCAAAAGATTTGGAAGCCAGTTAAGTGCCTACAAGCAGTGAGTAGCTACAGTATCAGAAATGACATATGGAAATATATTATTCGCTATATTCAACCTACACTATGCCCAAGAGGACAAAACATAGTCGTAGGATTCCCTGATCTTTTTGGATTCCTTTTTCAGAACTGCACTAATCCATGAGAGCTGAAAATGGAAGAGCATTTCTTTTCTTTTTTTTTTTGCTTTTGCCTAGGAGTATATCTCAGCTTCTATATATTTTGAAGGTCTTGAATATTTTTTTCCAACTTCCAACTGTTTTTTTTTGTTCAGGATTGTTTGGCAAAACTTGAAGCCACGGCAATTTGACCTTGGAGTTGATTCAGATATGCTGGTGACATCGCTAGCTCAGATGGAGAGAAACATATAGAGCCATCTAGTTCACTTGAGGTAAAGTAAATGAATTTTTGATTGGATTCCTTCCTGTAAATCAGAAACTGCACTAATTTTGTATTTTGGAGGTTTTTTTTTTCCGTTTGAGTATGAGGTGGAAGAATTTCTCCTTCAATTATAAACCACTTTTTAAAATTTTAACTTAGTTGTGGGGAGTAATTTCTGTGGCACTTTTCCAGTCCTGACATTCATGCACATTTTGAGCTTTATTTATTTATTTTTATATAGCTACAACACTGAAAGCCCTGAAATAAACTTTGTAGAAGAAAATCCCCCCTCCACCAAAAAGTCGCTTTCTAGTTTGAAAGCTATTCCTAAAAATTGGATAGCTTCCAGAAGCAGAATATACATATCTGAAAGGAAGCAAGCTGAAAACAGACTCTATATTCTGTAGTCTATTATTATGTTCTGAGAAAGTAATTATGCTGAGATAGTTATGTGTTTCCACTTTTCCCCTCTTAACATTTTCTGCCAAGAAGAGCTTCTCTCTATTACCTTTCCTGTCTAGTGGATAAAGCTAGAATAATGTCTAGTAAAAATGTCTTTGCAGAGGAAAATGGCTTCTTAGTGAAATAAAGACTGTTATCCCCCTACTTTACTCATCCCCAAATGCCACAACAATAACACTGGTCCAAAACACTGGTGGGTACAGGAAGAGAATGAGAGCTTTTCTTGACTGGTCTGACCCTCAAACCCAGATATTCAGAACTGGCCATGGGAGATATAGGTTGTATCTGTCTTCTGAGGAGAGGCAATGACTCAAGCCTTGTCAGTGAGATAAGTAGATGTGATTCCCTGATTGCACTAGGAATCTGGGCACATCCTGTGGAATAACTCAAGAGTTAAGGGATTATTATGCACTTTCTAGCTGCAGTGGAAAAACTATCCAGAATGCAGCAGATCTGAAGAGAAGAATGAGGTCCAATTTTGGCTGTCTACTCTAGCATGGATAAACTTGCTCTTTATGGAATAATTGAGGCGTAAGGTTGAATTAATACATAATAGAAGTAGGACTTTAGATAAAGCGTAGCAGTTTAATTATTCTTTAAGAAATCTGTAGAACTGCTCAATAATACAATTACATAGATAAACAGTGAGTAAATAGCCAGAAGGAAAGAGAAACATAGGAAAGAGAGAATGGGGAAAAAAGAAGTATTTTTCAGATTGCATTTTAATGGAGACAGACAGGTAACCAGACAGAACAGAGACAAGAAGTCTGCTAGAGATGGGCAGTGAAACAGATGGAAACACTTCATGCATTAATATCCATACTTTATGTGTGCACGTTAGCATTTTTCAGCAGATCTCAAAAACCTTTTTCAAAAGAAAAGGTATCATCCTCACCATTTTACAGATGGGGAAACCAGTGTGAGGTGACCTGCCCAGAACTGAGAAGCAGCTGAGTCACAAATGGGACTCAGATTTCATAGTCTGATCTATTGCTATAGAGGAAGCACTTAGGAAAGAAATAGATGTCCTCGAGACTAACAGTGAGACGGATATGTGTGACATATAGTTCACCCTATCACCTTATGTTACATCCCAGAAAATACTGCTCCCAGAAAACACAAGGTAATGGACACTTGTTCTGATCCAGCTTCTCTTGTCCTATGCTAGAGTAAAGCAGCATTTGCCTCATACTTTAGGAAAATAAGAAGGTTTCCTTCTAGGCATGTGGTTTAAAGTTTTGAGAAGAGAAGCTTTGATTACTTCGTATCTTATTGACTGCAAATCTCAGAATCATGAGGCCCATCTGTACCGATTTCTGAGAAAATGCTGGTAATCAGCCTGAGGGAAAAATCAAAACAAACTCTTCACTGCAATGAAAGCAAGTATATAACACAAATTTACAAAAAAAATCAATTCTAATAATGTGACATTTCTACATGTAGCTGTTTGGATACTGTATAACAAAAAGGGAAGGGACTTTTCTTTAAACCAGCTAGCCCTATAAATCATGTAGGTCATGCAACATAAAGGTTCATAGCACAGACCTTCCCCAACCGCTCAGCTCAGCTTATGAAATTAACCTCTCTAATCTACTCCTCTTATATCTGTGAACTCTTCCCTACATAAACCTGCACACAAATAAGTCTGTGAAGAAAAAATAAAGGAAACACATATGTTTCTACATGCCTATTTTGTAAAAGTCTATATGCATAGTATAAGGGATGGCTTTTCTTGGGCTAATAATTTCTTAAATCTTTTCAGAGTCTTTAAAGACACTTAACAAAAAACATTTTATTTTCTGAGATTTGTATTTTGTAATTGAGTAGCAATTCACTCCTTCCTTTGCTAAAGGCCAAGGCCGTTGATGATTCAGTTGATCCTGAAAAGTGTGTTGGATCCTGGGCACCTTGATCTTTGAAGATGGGGCCCTGGCTCATGAACTAGGTTTTTGTTGACAGCAAGGATGTTACTGATGGGCTTGCACTCTTTTCAGCCAGTGGTGAAATCTACAGCAGGCTTTACCACTCTGTACGGACAAACCATGAACTCACTGGAGTTGAGAGCAATGCAGGCTGTTCCTGGAGGATGTGTGGCTCGAGTTCTGTTCATGCAATACTACTTTTAACTCAACTACACATTGCCTTCTAATTAGTCACAGCAAAGCACCTTCTGCATCAGGAATCCCAACTGATAACATGCTCTAATTCACCTTGGTTATTACAGCTAGGAGTAAATGGGGTCTTCTCACTAAATTTCCCACTTAAAAGGTAGCAAGTTTTCATTCCTCACTGTACCCATTGCTCTGCCAACTGAATCAAAATCCTTTTGCCCTGATCCTAAACTGCAGGACAAGAACAAGAGGCTCTGGGCTGTCTCTATTTTCGACCATGAAACCTCCTCCTCTGGAAGAAATTGCTTCTTCACTCTCTATTCCTCTGATTTCCCAAGGACCACCCCTCCAACATTGCTTTTCGATGCATTTCATTGCAGTTCACCTCCCACCCTAACGGTGGCAGAAAAACCCTACTCTTCACACCACTGACTGCCACTAAAGGAGGCTGCTCGGGTGCAGGGTAACAGGGCATGCCATGCAGTAGGGTTTCCCAAAAAGCAACTACAGAGCCATCAACAAGGCAAGAGATGACAAGTAGATCATTACAAGGGAGAAGACTGACTGTTTAATTAACATAACTCAGAAGTTACATAAAAGACTTAGATAAAACCATAAATAGTAAAATCAGGAGGTCTTGCTGCTTATACCTCCCAAACTAGAAGAAATGTCAGGAAAATGCCAAGCAATTCTTTTTACATCTTTCTACACAGCTGGGGAGGAGGGAGGAAAGAGTTTATTGGATTCTTGCTTTTCTTTTTTTTTTTTTTTTTATCTTCACTAACCCTTGGAATTCATTGTCAAAAAACATGGTATTTTTAACAACATATACTAAAAAGCCAAACTGGCATCTTTGTAGATGCCTCCTGTACAACTTGATTGGATGGGGAAGGAAGTGAATGTGTTCACATAACTGTTTTACAGATAGAACTGTAAATACAAGTGTTTACTTAAGACTTGAGGACAAATTTGGACCACACTTTTTTAAAAGTCACTTTCTTCTAATAGCAAGCTACCAAATTACCTCAGCATGGTCAGCTTCTGAGTCAGCCAAAGCTAGTCATGCATCTCCTACTCAGCCTGTAGTTATATCATGCTATCTGACAAGTAAACTGGCATTAAATCAATCACCTGATTCTAACACAGAACTTTGCTTAAAAAAGGAAAAAAACAAAATGTTGCCCCTGGTTATGTAGCATTCATGAACTGCAGGCCCTCCTAGAATAAATCAAATGCATAATAATGCAAATCAAGAGATTTAAGTGTGTTTTTGTTTGTTTTGTCTTGTTTTCTATTAAGAAAACAATTCAGCATAAATGACTCGGGAGTCTAGGTCTTTTCTTTCCATCTATGTTGAAATACAGTCAATGCTAACTAATATTAGTAACATTCTCATCTCTCCTAGTTTATGCGTTTATATTTTTATCAGATCCATTGATCTATAGCAGCAGTGACAGCAGCACTGATTTTTGCTGTTATGATCCAGGCATACAGTTTGCTTATAACTTGCCATATTTGATACTAAATTTGAGTTCAAAAAAAGAAGTATTGCTATCATTTTACAAAAATCCTGAAGATAAGGTAAGGAAAAGTCTACATTAAACTGAAGCGCATTCATATTGGTACCCAGTAGTATGATACTTCTGTAATCTCTTAGAAGACTCAGATTTCACAGCTAAGGTTAAAATGAAGAAAGAGTGAAATAGGTTAAACTGGATGAAAGGTAAAAACAACTCTTGTTCTCTTGGCCACTGAATAGTCATACAGTTCTAATGACCATGCAACGGTTATGTGACATGATGAGAAGTTTGGCTGGAAGGGACTTTTGGAGGTCACCTAATCCAACTTCTTAATCAAAGTAAAGTTAGTCTTGAGGTTAGATCATGTAATTACAGTATGATAAGCAGTACATAGATGGAAGGCCATCTGATGAAACCTGGGTCAGAGTGTTATACAGATTGAGTCATACTTCTTATTCCCTTCATTTCCTTTTCATCTGGACAATGTTTTTAAAAGTAGAGTCTTCTTTTTGTTTTCTCCTCCGTCCTGGTTTTGACTGAGATTTTTTTTCCTCACATCCTTTTTCCGACTCTTTAAAAGGCAATATAAGAAGCGATATCTTCAAAATGTTATGACTGAAAAGCATATTTGTGAAATTAGCAGTAAGCAAGAGATGAAATGGTTGCCACAGGCAGGATCAGAGGCAAGAAGGAAACCAAGAAAGAGCAAAAAATAAGCTTTTTATTTTTAATGCTAACTAAAACATACCTGCCATCATACATAGTCCTGGGATCGCTGAATAGGAAATGGATATTTGTCTCCAATTGATGCCATAGGCAGAAACAGCCCCCGTGCAATGCTGAGAACAGGAGTCTGCAAAGCTGACATCAAAGACTGCCTCACCAGTGTCTGGAAGGTGCAGACAGGGGTCATTTCTGTTACTGCCGGTGGTGATTCAATACACATGTGTAATTCAAAACACAAATGGAAGCTTGTATTGTTTGCCTTTAAGCAGGGCCCTCTTTAAGAATGTTGCCCTGTGCATGCATGGAAAGGAATGACACCAATCAACCATGTGAAGATACAGTTACAGAGCAGGACATGGAATCAAATAAAATTGGAAAATAAAATTACGGTTGGGCTATGGAGAGGGACTGCTGGAGGAGAAGGAGAAGTAGAACATTGAAATAAGGGGAGTTGGTACAACGAATGTGACTTTGCACCCCTGTTGGAGCAGTGGTCCAGGGGAAAATGCCTCTTGAGGCATTTCCTAAACTACATTAATCATGAAGTAATGCAACTGCGGTGTCCCCATCTCAGTGTTCAAGGAGAGTGTCTTTCAGGCTTTAGGCACATGAGAATGGATTGAGAGGTCTAGACCAGCCAACTCAACATACAGTCATTGATACCTTGCATTTTGCATGCAAGAAGCTGTAAAGCAGGAGTTATTATACTTTGAGCCTTAAGAATAGTTTCTCCCAGCCTGTTAGGTAGAGGATGTTAAATGCTTGAGTGTTAAGTCAAAGGCTTGAGTGTTTAGAAGAGCACCAAAGCCTTTCCCATTGGATGGTCTTTTAGAAGTGTACTGGTAACTTGAGATACTTGCCTCCTCCATAGAGAAAGCCAATTTTTTGCTAACTCTTCTGATGTAGACAAATAATTCTGCATTATTCTTTTTGAGATCAGTTACCCAGAATCAAATGTATTTTTTTTTTTTTGAATAAGGATGAGCTACTAATACAAAGAATAGCATTTATAATTATTTCCATAGTTTCTTCATTCCATGTCTCAGGTATCTCCACATTTTTTTTTGGCTTCTCTTACCAGAGGAACCGATCAAGCAAAAGATGGTATTGATCTGCCAAAAAGCCTTTTGTTAAATTGTTTTAAAATGTCTCATTCTCCTAACTTCATCTGCTATCCCAAGGAAAAATCTTTATTATTTTGAATTCTTAAAAGACCGCTAGACAACATTTAAATGAAATATTGCTGCAACATTCATTCAAAAGATGGTCAATAGGGCTGTACAAGCCAGCCACAACATTTTGAAATACCATGCCTTGTTCCATATGACTAGTGTAGAGGCTGCCAACGGAGAAGAGAGTGTAGGAGGAGGCTCTGAGGATCTTGAAAAGCTGTTAGCTTTGGACTGAAATCCACAAAATCCAGTAGGAAACTCTCACAACTAGAAGGTTCTCCACGTCTAATGCTCTCTGAAAAGATAATAAGAAAGTCTTCTTTGCTGAGAGTTCAAAAGATATTGGCGTCCTGTGGCTGCATTTCAATATCAAGAGCTTTCTGCCACCTCTTGCAGGATTTTAAAAGTTTTTCTAAGTGTGAATGCTTGTCTCATGTTACTAAAATACTTTGGAGCACAGGGAAGCTAAGGACAGGCGAAGTATTCAATTTCTCACCTTTTCATGGGGTTGGGATGGTATGACTCAGGTATAACTTCCAGTGTGTTCCATTTTCTCCTGGTTGATGTTTCAACTGAGTAAAGCACAATGGGGTACATGGTTCTGTATCCATGGTTGACTTTAAAAAAAGGCCCTTCCTTCACCCAGCCCTGCTGAAATTCTTTTTCTATGCGCTCTTGATTTTCCTGGCATGCATTTTCTGGTTTGAATTTATTTTTGTCTGATATGAACTGCATGGTGGTGGTAAATCCACCCAGTTCAACATGAGGTTGGAAACTGTTTCTTTCATAGTGCCAAGAGATAATTAACTCGGTGATGTTAACACACACATGCTTGGCATTGAGCTATCAGGCAGGGTGGGAACAGAACGAGACAAGATCTCTACCACAGCCATCTACTGACCCCACCGTCTGCTCTGTCCCGGCTGCCCACGCATCCACCCTTCCTCCTGCGCCATGGCATCAGTTAGTTCAGATACTCTGCAAGCAAAGATGAAAAAATTAGGAGCCAGGAAGCAAAATGAGACACCTAAGTATCTGCATTGCTTTCTCTTCCAGGGTCCCTTCACCTCCCCAAGCTTTGCTGTAGTTATCCACTGCCCAGCTCTCTTCTCTCCGTGTTGACCAACAACCCTGCAGGCTGTTTTCCTTCTGTCTGGGAAGAACAAATGCTTATGTTGTGACACTTACTGTCCCTAAAAAGAAAACTACCTATAAAGGCCAGCAGCAACAGTACTGCAATACTTGTGGTTCAAAAGCTCTGTGTTGGAGAGTCAGGTGAACAGCTTTCCAGTTCTGGTACATTTGGCCCAAGATGAATGAAATGAGTCATCTAAACTGGAAGGTAGCTTTGCACAGGAGGGGTCTAAATGGCATGCAGATTTGTCATTAGTAGCAGCAGCAGATCACAGTCCTCCTCAGAGGTGGCTGAAATCCACCTGTTGGGAAGCTTGTGGTCTTTAGGGATTCTAGCCAGAAATCTGCCTTTCAAAACATCTCCTTGTAGGCCTTTATAGTGATGTTCAAAATCCCAAGAAAGGCCTGCCTCTGTCATTCTGGAAGTATCATCTTCCACATTTCCCAGGCATCTCTTACCTTAAGACAATGGTTGTCCATTTTTGGTGAAAAATTTAGATGATGGTACACTTGCCTACATGGCCTGGATGACATAATGGTTACATGAATGCCTGATTTATATATGGTTCTATCTCATTTAAGGATGCTTTATGAAGTTCAAAGGGAGAAGACTATTTTTCCAAGAAATAACGAGGCATTTAAAAAAATAATGACCCAACATATGTCTTCAAGTTAAACATGTTAAACATTTTTTTTGTATTAGTATTGCTAGAACGGTTGTGGGTTTAGCTAATTACTGTGGGTGCTTTATATTCTGTAAATAGCCATTGTTACATGTTAAATTTTCTCATGCATTCCAGTGAAAGGGTTCCCAAAGTGAATAAAGGACCTGTTCCTTCCTTCCAGGAAGGTGGAACCTGTGAACTGTGAAGTCAAATTTTGAATCACAGAGGCAAAATAGAGTACAAGGAGATCCCACAATGTACTTTCCATGAAGTGGGAACAAAGGCAAAGCAAATATTCTGCTATGGAAGAATAATTCTAATGCTTTTAGAAAAGCTATGTAAAAAATTATATTTTCAAAAGCATGCAGCAGTCCCGTCAACTGTGGAGCTGGAAGCTTGTTGTATGAAGCTTAAATGGTGTTTAATCCTTTTGCAAATCCACCTACTTCTTCTGGTGCTTGTGTTGGAGATTGGGCAATGAAACCTTTTGGAAAACCAAAAGCAGTTCCTGATCTTTCGGGAATTCTTGGTGTGTACCTATAGTTTTTAGTCACTTTCATTGGACTGGAGAAAGGATGCTTGCAAATTAACCCTTTCACAACCTTTCCACATCTAAGTCTAACATCCACAACTTAATCACTTAAAACAGGGTATCCTACTCCCCTCCTATCCACTTTTTTTTTTTTTTTTGTAAAAGAAAAGATATGTAGTTTGTGCCAAAAACAGCTGAATCATGTGTGGGCAGTCTGGACCCATAAGTGGAGAGCGCTTCACTTCAAGATGCCATTAATGTGCATATCATTGGGCAAACGTGTGATTTTGACAGAGCCAAAGCCAACACTGATTTCATAGGAGAAAGGCTAGAACTGGGCCAACATCAAGGAGACACAGCTGTAGAGCTGATCATATTGTGCACTGGTCCTGAAATTATTATACAATATAAATGGAAGCAGATTGTAATACTTATTGTTTGCTGGAATTAAATTATACATTTATGTCTAACATTTAATCCCCCCAATACATCCTTTGAAATCGAAGCAATGATTACTAAACTCTAAGCCAAATTTTGGTTATTATTTTTTGAGTAAAATGAATAGGACTGTAAGAAATTCCTTTATTTTTTTTTAACTGCCCAATTCTATGCATGTGTGTTTGATTATTTGCATGGAATTTAGTCCTAGCAGAAGAAAGAGAGGAAATTCCAAAGTGAGAAGGCAAGAATCAATATGCACAAATGCAAATCACTGGCTTACATAATGAAAAACACATTCATTGCATGTCAAAGAGGTCAGGTTGGTTAGCAGGATCAGTGTGTGCCAGCTCTAGGACAACTGCAGCTCTACCACAGTGCAATGAGCTGACAGGCTAAGGTTAAAAACTAGTGAGGAGAGACTAGTAATAGCAAATCCACTGCCACCATTTTTAGCAGTCCTTTATATTCCGAGCAGATGCAAACAAGCCCCCTCCTTGTTCTTTCTGGAGCAATATTTATTCTGGAGTGGGACCAGCAGTATTCCCCAATCCCCATTTTTATTAATAGTCCACCGGAATACATCAAAGTGACATTTATAAAGTATTGAAGCCCACCACATCAGCAAAAAGGGCATCAATATGCCAGGCAACAATTCTTCCCCTAAAGCGACACTGCTTTGTGCAGTAGGCATTTTCTATTCAGAGAGCCCCTTAGAGAAGTGGACAGCGTTTGGGATAATTCCCAAATATCACAGGCTGCAAAGTGGGGAGAAGTTAAAGACGACAGTCAGCCAAAATATTTCTCTCTCTGTAACCCTGAGAAAGAGTCCTTTGAAAAGTTCCAGGGCAGATTCTGTCCGTACTGATCTATTTGAATAATGCTTTGTTCCACCGAGTGTACCCACTGAAACGAAACTAGAAATACTAAGCATCTCAGCCACTGCGATGGGCTGAGGGGAATAAATATGAGCAGGAAGAAGGAAAAAATCGAGATACACACCTTACAAACAAATAATGAACAGACACAAGATAAATATAATACAGGGTAATTTTTTTTTCTTTTTTTTTTCCTTTTTTTTTTCCCTCCACTTTCTATATTAACATTAAAGAGCTGTTTTCCACGCAGAAGTGCCTCTTTACAATGAGGCATATATTAGTGCCCAAATAGATGAATGTTTTTCTTAACATCAGTTGGCTCAACTTGAATTGCTGTAGTTTGTTACCCTTTCAGCACTTCTTTTCCATTATCCATTCATCTCTCACACAATCCACTAAGTTTTGCCCATCTTGGGCCAAAAAAAGGGTAATGTGAGTAATGTTGACTATACATCTATCACTGCTGAGGCCACACGTACACACATGCACACACAGCATGTGTACACCTGATCAAACATTAGGGAATGTTTTTGTTGCTTTGCATTATTAAGGATATATTGAATATTAAAAATATTTGCTCAGAAGCATGCAAAATAAATATTTATATACGTTAGCAAAACTCACAGAATCCAAACAAGTGCTAGTGATCCTCAGCTTGGAGCTTTATACAATGAAGCCAAAACACTACCTTAATGCTCCAAGATTACAACAAGCAAGGGAAGGCGAAAAGAGAGAAAATGAAAATAAAAACATATGGAAGGATAATTAGAAGGCTGAGCATGCCGTGGATGTAGCTATTAACATTTGTCAGTACTTTGTCTATGTCAAAACAGCACAGGGATAGCAGGGAAGGTAAGTTGTGGATTTATGGCCTTTGTATGTGACTCTGCTCTACAAATACTTTACTCTGCAAAGAAGCAAGTCATGAGGAGAAAACATCCTCAGTCTGTGAAGAGCTTAATGATGGAAAAGGTGCATGGCCAATTTTGAATAATTATTCAAGAGTCTGAAGGAAAAGAGGAGAACTTCGTCTTACATGAGCCTTGAGTGCTGCTCTGCAAGAGCTTTAGACAGGACCTGCATTTACATCCTAAGAACCCCAGTGGGCAAAACGAGTTGTACTGGAGTAAAAATGCACCAAAGCTATGGATAGGTTACAGCAAAATGGGAATAATAGGGGAGCAATAATAAAGGTGAAGGTTTCAAGTAGGAAACTGAGGCCTTCTTTGACTGATGCCTACACTGAAGGCATCTAAAATGCTAAGGACAAATGAGAAAACAGGTTTGAGAGATCAACTTTTATGGAAGTAGCAAAAGACAGTAGTCAGAATGAAAGAAGGGGAAGTATGAAGAGATAAAGAAGGTCTTTAGCTTCCTAGGGGGTTAGAACTTGGGTTTTTTTACTTAAATGAAGGTGGTTTTCCTTCCTCTAGATTTATTTTAAGAAAAAAACATGCTTACGTTCAAATATCTTATTACAATAAAACAGGCAATAAAATGTCATTTTAAAGGGAAAGCAGAAATATTTTTAGAAATTTTCCTATGACTCCTTAAGGATGATGTTACTGTTACTTGATACAGCTTGCCTTTAAGCTCATTAGTCCTGGAAAAAACAGACCAAAAAAAAAAAAATGTTCAAAACAGATGAAAGAGCAAGAGGCATTCACCAGTACGTAGTTATATGCCTCATTGCAATTATTCATATAAATTTTCACATGACACTTCTTTGTTTTCACACTGTGTTGAAGAGAAAGTCATAAAAACTTTTAAAGGTTTAATAGTTGATTAGTAGATATTCTAGGGTATATTACCAACATGATCAGCATGCATAACAGATGTTTATGAAAATGTCATCATCAAATGTTATACACAATTATAAGCAACCCATTGACTTTCTAGAACTTAATAAATTACTCACAGACATTTACTTGTTTTAATTGTAAACAAAGTATTTCTAGAAACATCCTTAATTTTGAGCACAATTATCTTCTCTTATTTATAGCTGAAACGATAGTAATATGACCAGGAAAGATGGAATGCTTGGGCAATTTTGAGAATTTCTTGCTAGGTCTGCTAGTGTGACCTAAGGGTATTATTGTGGTCTAAGAGTCTGGCTGAATAAAAAGATACAGAGATGCAGATGGGGATTTTCAGAGCAGCTTAGAGGTCACAGACAGCCTCATTGCAGGTCCTAAGCTGAGAAGCTGTAACTACTTCTCTCCATTGACTGAACATCTGAATAAAGGTAAAGTGCAACTAAAATTTTCAAAAACAAACATAAATTATGTGGTTCCCTGGTTGGGGAGAAAAGCAGCTTTCACATATGTTACCAATAAAGTTTCACTGCAGTTGGTTTCCTGTGTTTTTTGCAACTCCTGTAACAGCAATAAGTTCACCTCTTAATTTTTGAGTTCTTCGTGAGATTGTTATAGCATGCAGATTTATCTAGAATTGAAATTTTAACCATCATTTTCAATATTCTTCACCTTAGTAGCTACATACCATAGGGATTTTCAAAGTTTACCATTGTGTTGTTCATAGCAATAATTCAGTATCCTCTTTAAATTTATGTAATATTACTATTTCATGAAAGAGATTAAAATAAA
>JAVCKT010132007.1:3447-19001 GCA_032273925.1 Rhynchotus rufescens
TGCCCAAAGTGCAGAATCGCGTTTCTGCCAATCCAGGTGCCACCCGCGGGGGCTCCAGCTGCGATACGGCCACCAGTCTGTCGTGAACTGGGCCTCACACAAAGCACAAACCTCAGACGTCACATAATGTCACGCAGCAGGGCCTGGTGCACTCCCCAGCTTCCCTTGGATCAGTGACCTGGACTATTAGTTTTATTGCAGTCGGTAGCTCAGCTGCTCCTCCTGTGTGTGCGTCATGCGTTTCCTGAAGCTGCTGGTAGGGATACTGAATATTTTGTCCTGGTGGTTTATTCTGAAGTTACAATCTCAAACAAAAACTAATCAAACTTTTTCCCAATAAGAACTGAGTCATTATTAGAGCTGTCACAGATAAAGCCTGGACTGTCTAGGAGTTTCATTTTACATACAGCACCGCAAAAGCCAAACAGTAAAGCTACTGCACCAAACAAATCTGTTCTGTAAAAACTAAACATTTGCAAATCTGTCCCTTAAGAGCTGAAAGCCTTTAACTGCATATTTTAGCCAGGAAGAAGTTGAAAGCTTGCACCATCTAATGGAAAACAGCTTTCAGCACTAATAACATAATAAGAACAAATTGGACAATGATCACACATAAACCTGAGTAGATAGCGCTCTGGGAATATGGTCTCTAACAGATTGTGAAAGGTGAGGCTGTGTACTGATTTCCAAGGAAATGCCGTTTTGGAAGTGACAGCTGCAACCTCTGCAGGGGAGGCTGCCGGCTTCCCGATCAAGCGCTGGCCTTGCTGCCACGAGGGGCCTGAGGGAGGATAAGAACAACCCCAAAAGAGACAATAATGTGGCTTGCAAATGAAATGCAGGCATGAGCAATGGTAGAGCTTGCGTAGTACTGAGTGCAGTTCCTCTCTCAGTATTTGCTGTTACGTTTTCCCTATCAAATACAATCACAAAAATATTTTATTTAAAATGATCTTTGCAATATTGCTGTTTGTGTTGTTACAGAGATGTTTGCATGTATTTTCACTGTCACTTATCAAACTTTTGCAAAATTGTAATTATAGGGATGCTGTATAAATTGGAGCTGGTTTGAAAAATGGTCCTGGTCCTTTTTCCAACAAGATTTCACTTCTGCCTCACAGGCTGCAGACCATGAACCAGAGAGTTTAAGTGTAACTAAACTGGTTGAAAGGGAATTGAAGATGAAAAAAAAATCAGCTGACTTCAAGCATTTTTTTCCAGGCATATTAAATTTCATTGAAGTTGTATTTTAGGTGAGGAGAACCTAAAATAGAGAATTCAAAAACCCCAAGGGATGACTTGCTTCATTTCTAAATCTAATGTATTTAAAATGATTAAACAACTGTCAAAGTGCCATTGGCTGTGACACTAAATCTTGCAGGTTGTACTTAAAGACTATTTCTTCCCTCCTTGTTTAATAGTTCGCATGAGACTTTATGGAGCTTTTATATGTTTGTATAGATATATATTTGGGTTACTGTGTTGGGACTGTGACATTCCTGCTCCTGAAGTGTCCTCATACATTGGGCCACATTGATTAGGTATTGATCCACCTCATTTGTGCAAGTAGAAGGGCTGTCTGGAAAACATGTTTGACACTGAAGGGATGTCAGGTCATTCACTAAAGGATGAAAAGCAGTAAATGTTCATGGCCTCGTGGCCATCCCATCTGGAGTCTCCTCTAGGGAGGCAGGCTGTTCTTTTTGAGGAAATACCCAGGGCACATCTTAGGGCAATGAAAGGAGAGGGAGCATGTCAGATAAGAAAGGGATAGATTGGGCAAATACAGAGCCCAGTCAGAAGGCCAAGGCTCAGGGGTTCCAGGAGAATTCAAGGGGGGTTATTGAGGTTTCCTCTGCATGAGCGTGTTTCAAAAAGCAAGGGAGGATGGAGAAGGTGGTTCCTTCTCTTTCACTCACATTACTGTGACTTGCAAAATAGGAGCCCCTCTTGGGAAAAGGTTTGCTATGATAAGCAGAGAAATTAAACAGATAAATTGAAAAGTCAGAGAAACCAAACGTTCGTAGCAGGCAGGCGAGTGGAGGCAGTGCCGATGCTGGTGGATGTTGCCCGGTGTCAGGCATCAGGACAAACCACATGCTCTGCTCTCCCGAGTTTCCATTTGTCACGCTAAGCCCATGACTTCCCCTCCTGCCCCTGCATTTTAGCAAGGAAAGGATCTACATCCCCTTGAAACATTGCAGTGCGTAAAGTAATAATTCATGTCTTTATCACATATTGATAAATCTAGTAAAGGTTATATTTGATGCTTTCACCTTCTCCTCCATTAGAAGTCCACTGGATATATGCGGAAAAGATAGCTACTGTTATTTTATTACAGTGGAAACATTTGAAATATTTATTATTACAACAACTACTGTCAGTGTTTATAGGTTTATAGGTATTTGTAGTATTGTCAGTATTTACAGATTTGAGTTTGAAAAGGTTGCAACTTGCCATTAAAAAGTATCCTCACTGAAATTGGGCGAGGAATTTACCAGTCTTGAGTGATTTCAAACTCCAATACATTCCAAAAAAAAAAAGCCTGCAGCTTCAGATTTTCTTTAATTATAAGGAAAGAATGTACCAAGCCACACAGAGAAGTTTCTGACTCCTTTTCTTCCTGTAGTTTAGAAATAAGAAACAGAAGTTGTTAATAAAGGCACATTTCTAGTGGCCTTGGGAACTTACCAGCTGTCTAAGTGATGAATCTGCTTGAAACTGAAATGATTTCACCGAGTTTGAACATTTTTCAGTGACACTTGTGTACAATGGCAATTTTTAGAAGAGAAGAAAAAAATCCTTATCTTAATTCAAAGTAATATCTGCAGACTCTGTAAAGCATTTCATTAGCCACAATTGCTGGTATAACCAATTAGCAGCCTTCAACTTTTTTAACATTATTCTATTAAATAGAATTTGTTATAAGTTAGATGACCAGTCATCTTATAGATGAGGAACCTTTGAGCTTATCTTACTTGCCTGTTACTGGGCATGCTAGGCAAGACATTAAACTGCCTTTTAAGAATAATATTTAGCTAATTTCATACGGCCATGACCACATGAACCGACATATCTGTACCCTTTGCTTGAGGTAACAGTAACTATTACAATTAGGATGTGTTTCTAGAAGACACTTGCCGTCATTAAACCAAAGACTCTTTAGTATCTTTACTGCTAATCAAGGGTCCTGATTCTGCAAAAGCATCTGCACACAGATCCCTGGTCCTTAGGGGCTTTCACTGAAGCTGAGCTGCTAGCACCATCATTTCTAAACTGCTCTGAGATAAATGTCAAGTATCCCTAAAAACATCAGTAAAGTGAGAACCTCTGATTCTGTGTGGTGTTTTTGCAGAACTCACCTCCCAGGAGCTCCTGCATAATTCATGTTGAAAAAGCGAACAACTAATATTTGCTTCTCAAACAGGATGCTGAACCATTTTTTAAGTTTCCTTTTTTTTTTCTTCAAAATACCTGTCTTCTCTGAGAATCCAATTTCGTAAATATTTTTTTTCAAGCTGGACATGATACTTTGTAATCTTGAAAAAAAATGTTTGGTAGGCCCGGTTCTTTCCATGCCATGTGTTCAGACTGATAATGTGCCAGATAGGGATAAAAATAAACATCAGAGACTTCCACTGCTAGCTAATTCTGTGCTTTTTAAGAACTCTGATCTCCCTCTCCTTTAGTGATTCCTGCCCTGACTCCGAACTGCTTACGTGGAAGTGCCCATGGAGCCGTGGATATCAGCAGGGCCTGGCACGCGGGCAGCGAGGAGATCGATGGCTGTGCTGTCCTTCCTCAAGGGCCCACCCAGTCCACCTAATTACATTATGGATGAAATATATGTGTTCATTCCATATGTGTAGGATAAAACCAATGGCAACATCGCTGATTAATGAAAGGCAGACAAGCCTGTGACAGTTCTTCCTTGTGGTGTCTAAATTCTCATGCAGCAAGGGCTGCTGCGGTATCGAGATGCCTGAGCTTTGCCTGGCAATAGTGTGGATGTGCCAGCTTGGCAGTGGGCACAGACAAAACCAGTGCGTTTGTGTAATTCAGAGGAACACTGAGTGTGGGGAGAAGCTTCTACCAAAAATGGCCAGTCTGGCTCTTCCTCTGCCTGTCCCTGGACCATGTAATGTAAGGTGTCCTCAGGGATCCGTGCAATGTAATATGTCCTCGTACTGGTCCACAGGGCTGGAGCGCGTTGTGAATGTGTGAGGAAGCAAGATACAAGATACCTCCCATGTTTCAGGCTTCCCCCAGTGTTTCTGTTGCTTTTCATCTCTCCCTGATAGTCAACAAGTAGGAAGGGCATTTGGCTGCTTTATGAGCTCTAGGCGTCTTCCCAGGAGGAGCAAGGAATAGGGTGGATGGTTAAAAATGAGCTTGTGGAGAAACAGTTAAAGACAATCTTTGTGTATAACAAATACTCAGTCTTATTTTTACAGGGCAATAAAAAATGGATTGGTCAAAGTTAGTTGTCTGTGTCTAGTCATATGGATTAAGTCATATGGATCTAGTCATTAGGATTAAAGTGCAAACTCTTGCATGTCTGAAGACGGCTGTGTTGTCACAAAAAGTCATGAGTGTCCAACATTTCTGAAAACTAATTATTATATTTAGAGACCTACAATTAGCTTATATACCTCTTCTGAGTCAATTAAGTTTGAGAATGTCAGCCTAAAATTCATTGAACTTAGACTTTCATTAAAACAAAATAAAATATTTAGTAGCAATTATTATTTATGACCAAGCAGAGATAATGCTCATTTTCATCCATACTCCTTCCACGTTCATTTTAATACTGACTAAAAGTTGCTGCAGATACCTCTGCCATTGCAAGGAATTGCTTTACATATGTGGTGCTTTACAAACAAATGTAGTGGGATGATGCAATACTAAGTATACATCATATACTAAGGAAATTAAAACTTTTAAGTAGAGCACTTGAGCACATCACTGAAAACTTCCATTTAATTCTGAGCTAGCAAAGGCTGCTCTTTCTTTTTGTCAAGTCTCCAGTGCCTGGAAGGACAAATCTCCTGCAATTAATTTTTGAAGATAGATACATGCTAGGCAAGAATGGTAGGGATTCAAGAAGGATTTGAAGCTTGTTGACTGCAAGTCCTAATGACAGAATCATGAGGATTCAACCTCACTGTCCTCTGATCTAAATTGCAAAGAAAAGTCTGGAGTCTGACAGTTTACCAAGAATAAAAAAAAAAAAAAAGAAAGAAAAAAGAAGAAAAAAGAAACACCAACACTGACAACCCTGAAACCAAGAAAGTCTGTCCTAGCAGAGGAAACTGAAAACTGAAGCATGTAGTTTTGCAGAATATAATTAAAAAAAAATCTGATCCTGGCTCCCTAAAAATTAGAAAGCCATACCTATATCTCCTACTATAATGACTTTGACATGAATATTTCATAAGGGAAACAGATGGTGATGCGTCCACGTAAGTGTGTGTGCATGCATGTATGTGTATATAGATTAAATTGACCAGGTTTCATTATATAGTCTATGCACCAGAGATGGTGCTGCATAAAAAATCCTTGCAAATTCAGTTCTTGGGGCCCTCCTGCTTAATGAAGGCAGGAACTCAGGTCCCAGACTGACACTCACCGGGGCAGGTTTCCCAAAGACCTTCATGCCATCTACCAGCTGCAGTTCAGTAATCAAAGGCCCCACAGTCAGATGGAAAATCATAAGCCATAATTTATCGCAGTGGGTGATCCAGGATTAGGCAGTACCTCAGAGGGGAATTTAAAGTGCCCATGCCAGAAAATTGCACCACTAGTTAGAAATGAGATATTAGAGTCCCAAATCTAATCTTTAGTCACTACAAGTTGTTTGGGGGGTTGGCAAGGATAAAATCAGACCTTGGCATGCTGAGAGAAAATCAAAACTTTTAGATCCTTATTTTCAGATGTGGCACCCTGTTTAGCTTCAGAAGTCTTGCTAGTTACATATACCCTGCTCTGTATTTCTCATTAACTTGAAGAAATAGCTCCTGTGGAAGCATTCTTTCAGGCTGTAAGCTGCTGTTCTGAAGCTGTTTCCCCATCTTTTAAGGGCTACATAGAGAGGTTTTCAGCAAAAGTAGTTCAGGGTAGACATGCTAACACCAGTCAGGGATGAACCTGCCCACAGTGTTTAAAAGAAAAGAGATTCAAACAGCCCAGAAGGAGAGCTGATAATGTGTTAAAGTCGTGTGTGTGTGTGTGTGTGTGTGTGTGTGTGTGTGTGTGTGGATGTGTGTGTGTGAGTGAGTGTGGATTTGTGTGTGTTTGTGTGTGAGTGTCTGTACAGCAGCAGCCCTTGATGCAGGTTGCTCACATCCTGGGTCACTCATCAAGGCAGAAGCCTCAGTTGTGCCTGAAATACCCAGGATGTATCTTGGCAAGAAGGAGAGCCTTGAATGTGCAATCTCCAAAGGAGCACATATCCAGAGATCACTTCCTACAGCCTCCCCGCCTGTCCTTAGGAATCTCTTCTGTAGGGCGCAGGAGAAACCTCTGCAACCTGCACTGGCCCCGGGCGAACGTGGAGCATCAGATCCTCTGCTGCCAGTGGATCCGTACCAAAGAGAAGGGACAAGTATATGGTGAAGAAGGGACAAGTGGTGCCAGAAGGAACAAGTACATGCTGATATTCCTCTAGTACAGTCATGTATATGGTGATACTCCCCTGGCGTGCTCTCTTAGCTTCTCAGCTGAGAGAGAAGCTGTGCTGTCTTCTCTCTCTCTGTGCTCTCTTAGTCGGTGGTACTGAGGACCTCCTTTGCTACTGACAGCATCTTGTGTTTAATTACCCCTGCTTCTTATCTCTTCCATTAATTTATCTGCAACTTTCTTGAAGCTGTTAACATCAACCAAGTCCTGTGGCAACATGTTCCACAGCTTACTCAGGTGAAAAACATCCTCTTCTGTTTGTTTTAGGGCTGTTTTGTTTGGTGTTCCAGAATCCTGGTACTGGGAGTGATGGTGAAAATTGTTCACCATTCTCCCTTTTCGTGCTATTTTGGGTTTGAAGTTAGCTGATAGATGGTGATTGACTACAGCATCTGCTGCTTTGTCTCTCGCTGGGGAGTTGTATTCTGTACAGAAGGCTGTATGTTTGGATTGCATGAAGCCCCGCACCAGCTTCCATGCTGGATTTTCCTTAGCCTGACCAGGACTAAGTACCTGGTATGATTTTCATTTTTTAATAGGAGTGAATTGCCCAGGGGAACTGTCATACTGCACTGTAATGTCCTCACAGAGACAAGGTAGAGACACAGGCCATGACAGGTGACTCACTGGGAGCCCATATTCCAGGGCCCTGAAATCTGAAAGACAAGTCAGATTGAAGAGAAAGATGGTCAGTGTTAAAGAGTGCCTGAAAACCTCCCTTTCTGTGTACCAGGCTATGGGGAGTCGAGACTTTTTGCCAACACGATAAACAAGGTGGGGTTTTGGTGTGGAAGTTCAACGTAGAACTTTCTCCTTTTGAGCATTTA
The DNA here is from genome assembly GCA_032273925.1 of Rhynchotus rufescens. Classification (NCBI taxonomy): domain Eukaryota; kingdom Metazoa; phylum Chordata; class Aves; order Tinamiformes; family Tinamidae; genus Rhynchotus; species Rhynchotus rufescens. The sequence goes on from JAVCKT010132007.1 coordinate 10,953, forward strand.
ATGTAGTAGAACTTTGAAAAGGATTTTTAAGAATCCTCTGATCAGTAACACAGCTATGCAAGAATAAATGTGAAAATCAAGTTGCGGTTGTGTTGGACTGAAGTCAGGAGTGGAGTTTTTATCCTGCAGAAGCCAGTTCACCAGCTGCCTCGCAGAGGAGGGATTTGTCTCCTTTCGAACGACCTGGTGCCGCTGGTGGCAGGACGAACATGGAGCTTTGCCAGGGAAGTGGGTGAATCCCGGCCGGTGGCTCCGAGATGCCAGCCCGGCTCCGCGTGCGGGAGCAGCCCGGCCGGGTGCCCCAGCTCGCAGCCCTCCCTTCCCTGTGTCACCCGGCCCTCCTGTCCCTGCCACTGTGCTGCTCTCTTTGTACTGCAGAGCAGTGGAACAGAATGGTGGTTTTAGTAGCTGCTGATGTGGGAAAATGTCCCAGCTCGGTAACTGCAAGAGCTTTTGGGGGAAGTGTTCCTCCAGCCACCTGCAGCACGGGGACTTCCAAGACAGGCCCATTAAGGCCTAAGGAGAAGGTTTAATGCTGTCTTGTGCTCATTTGCTCCATACTGTAGCAATAACAAACAGCTGATAATTACTTTGTGGAGCCTATTAGCAGAGAGAAAACAACAGGTAAATCCAATAAAACAGCATCCGTTTGTTTCCAATAAAATAGCATCAATTTTAACTGTCTCTTTTCAACAAATGTGTGCTGCTTGTTGGGTAAAATATTAAAGCTGTTTGTCTCTGGTGCCCAGGACACTTTGCAGAGGTCGTGCTGCAATCTGTTGCTGTCCTCACTCCAAGACACGCCATCGCTTGCAGAGAGCTAAGGCTCTGATAGTGCTCAGTTACATGGGGATTTTTGTCAAATCTCTTCTAGATAGCTTTAAAAATAATGTCTTATTGTGTCTCTATTTCTTTTGTCCTCCATTTCTTTATATACATTTCTTGTGAGCAATTCTTTCCTAGTCCTTTGCAATTTTCAAAGTTTGAATCTCAGTTGTTTTGGGTAGTGTTTGTGATCAGTCGTTTATGTCAGGGGTCTGCCAAGGGGTGAATGGCACCGACCCTTGGCTGAGATTCCACCACAAGTGGTGACATCCGAGCGGCTGCCGTGGGGCCTGGGCTGGAGGCAGGAAGCTCTGGCCGTAGGACGTCGAGAGCTGAGGGCTCCGCTGCAGCCTCGCTCTGCAGCGCTGCGTCCTGAGCCAGCACTGCCACGAGGTGCCACGTTTTCCTATGTGCCTGTGCTGGTACTAAGTCTTTGCATTAAGTATTTTTGCTTGACATAATCATGCTCAAGGTCATACCTGAGTGAGCGCGGGGTTTGAGGAGGCTGTGGTTGTAAAGCTAAGGAGCAATTCTAGCCAGAGTGTCTTCTTCCAGTTCATGCTTGTTGGTTTTGTAATTCTTGATCTCCTTTTGGCCAGGAAATGCCTTTGCTCTATCTATGCAGCAGCTAACGCACAAGATCCTTTCTTTGCTAAAGGCTGGAGAAACCACCAGAAGAGAAACAGCAACAACAGAGGAGCTTGCATTGGAAGAGCAGAGCCTGGGAGCAAGGGCAGGCAAAGAGTGTAGCCAAAGTGCTGGAGAGGAAGGCAGGAGCTCTCATGCAGGCAATAGCATCCATGAGCACACTCGGCAGCAAGACTATGTAAGAATCCAGCCCATCTGTGTGACAGGCAGATGCACCTGCATACACCCCGACACGGGCTGCGCTGAGTCAGGCAGTTTGGGAGCGCTCCTTACGGAGCCAGCATGAACCGCTCCCCATCGCCTCCTGTTCAGGAGCAGTGCTCAGGAAACAAGCGACAGCGAGGCCCGTTCGGCTTGCAGAGCTTGCTGGTTGTGCTCGGAGCGTGAGCTGAAGGAACGTGCCTGCTCCCAAAACATGCAATTCGGATAGCTTATCATGTAGACACAGTTGGATAGCACAGCCCAACAGTCTGCAAGAGGAGTTTTCCTCTCATTGAGATGACTAATTTCTTTCAGTTGCCTGCTGAGATAATAGCAGGGCCTAGATTTTACCTCCCATCAGTGATTCGCACTCTACAAGGATCATTATAATTCACTGGGGAAGTGAAATCTTGGAAAAAGAGAGTGGCTTTTTTTTTTGCTCTAAGTCAGCAAGTGGAATAGAGTCCCCTGCACAGCATCCCAGCCTGCAGGGTCACACTCTTGTCGAGTGGGTAACGAAGGCCTAGGAAAAAGATAACACCTCCGAAATACCCCTTTTCCATACAATTTTAGCCTTTGTTATTCAGGAGCAGGAGACAAGCTGGGTGCCTCTCTGTTCTCCAGTGAATGTGGGGTTAAGTGGATCCCTCTTATTGCTGCCACAAGTTCCCGTCGCTGTTTGGCATTCCTCATCCTTGTCATTATTCAGTGCCTGGCAAACAGACTTGCTGACTTCTGAACTGACCTGCCACACTTTATGTTTTATTGATGTCCTGCGTTTTTCACCACTTCAGAATTCTTCATTCACTTTAATTAGTTGAACCTGAGTTCACAAACTCAGTGACCTTTAAAAACACTTGGCAAGCTGCATGAAACTGTCACAGCAGAAGCCTGTGAAGTGCATATTGCAACACGTGTTGAAAACACACGGGGTTTATATATACCTTTTTAAATCTTGAAAGGAGAAATACATGACAGAAAATGTGCCTCTTTCTTTGCTGAGTGTCCCCAGAAGCAGCTTGGGGGTGGTTCTAGGGAAGTCAGCTGCCCAAACGCGACTGTCACTGGGGTAGATCAGCATGGCAAGGGGCAGGCAGCAGAAGTGTCTCTGTGGCAGGCGAGTGTCAGCGTCCTGGCCGCAGCATCCTGGCCCAGGCACGGGGGCCTTTGGTTTCCACCTACTTGCTGCAGCGCCGCCAGTTCGTGGTAGCAGGGGGGTCTGCAGGCACTATGGCCAGGCACGCGCTCGCCGTCGAGCCCCTGCTCGGCGTGCAGCAGCGCCGGGCCCTTATCGAGGTGAGGGGAGCTGATCCATTACCTTCATCAGGGGGCCAGGCCCACAAGGAGGCAGGCACCCTTGGAGCTGATGGATGGTGACCTATTAAGTCATAGTTACTTGTTGACTTGGAATCTTTTCTGTGTCTTCTCACTGACAAGCGGAACGAGCACTGAGGAAGGACTCGGCAGTGTCTGGAGATCACACATCATGGCCTGTATGTTTCTGTGTCTGTCTGGGCTTGGAACTAGAGCAGAAGGAAAGTGTGACGTATGGGCAATCTGTTATTCAAGTGACACCTGGCAGCAAGTTCAATTTTTGGGCTATCAGACATTGTAGTGTATCTTTAACTGCCTGGTGGATTATTAAAATCCAATCGCTTTCCAGAGCTACTTTAGCAAAAATAACAACCACTAAAGAAAGCAACCATCATCCAAGAGCTTGGTGGGTTTCACCTCTGGTTTCAGCATCTGATGTGAAACTGCAGGTACACATCTCTTGGGGCTTTAGGGAAAAACAGGGACACAAATTAAAGGTTAGGATCAAAAGAGCAGAATAATTAATATCACACTGGGTTTACAATATTTAAAATTTACTTAATGAATATTTGAACCTATTAAAGCCTTTGATACTGCAGTGGTGGTGCTTGGCAGAGCCTGTTCTGGGGCTGGTACCTGCGCTCCAGGGAAGCTCTGACAGCAGCCTCTTGGCTGGTGCTCTGTAACTGCATCTTTTACTGCATCCTGCCTCTCTGTCATCCCCTGGTGCTGAGGGCAGCTCTCACCTTGGTGCTGGTGCATGAGCTCAGTTTAGTTTGGTTAATGGAGTTGCTGGCGTGTGCAGAGGCTCGTGGTACCAAAGGGGCGCAGTGGGAGGAGGCAGGGGATAACAAGCAGTTCCAGCAGTCAGTGTATGCTGTAAAAGGGGAGATCTCCAGGCAAGGTGGGTGCTTTTTGAGCCTTGGTGGGGAGCATGGCCTCACAGATAACTGCCACCCGAGCAGGTGGCCTCAGTAAATGCACCCGATGGCGTGAGCGTTGCAGGGAGCATCGCAGCGGGGGCTCCCGTGAGCCCTTCGGCACCAGAGGCGCCGCTCGGCCTGGAGGCAGCGGCTGCTGCAGGCGGCAGCGCGGCCGCCGTCCCCGCTGCCCCCCGGAGCTCCCTCGTGGCCGCCCCTTCACACGTGCCCGGCGTGTCTGCTCAGGCCTGTTTGTACCACACACCCTGGCGCTGCACACTTATCCTGTCTGCTGCAGTTTTTAAGCTGCTCGCACCCGAAGCTCTGTGTGCTGACGGTGTTGGATTGCCTGTGTTACCATGTTCTCTGAAATTCATTACAGCGGCCTGGCATTGGAAGCCCAGCTCAAACCAGGAAGCAGGCAATTTAGCTCAATTTAATAACTGGGTGAGCAAAAAAAATAAAAAGAATCCTGGGGCTGAATTATATCTCCCCTCTTATTGCTTGGGAACTTGTTCTTTAGGAGAGAATGAATCTGCACCAGGAATGGATTGACGGCTGCAAGGAGGACAGACCATCAGAAGCTGCTCTCTCACTTCGTCCCTCTTCCAGGGCTGCAATAAACATTTGAGGGGAATCTTAACTTCCCTGCATCTCTTTTCTCTATTGCTGTTTCCTTGGCAACAGCTATTAGCCTACTAAAAACAGGGTAAATGAGAGTATGGAAATAATTATTTTTTAAAATCACTTAGCTTTCGGAATGTGACACTGGTTCCTGTGGCAATAGCAGAACCCAACAGAGCAGTTGGGTTCCCAGGTGTCGAGTTCCCATCCAACTGCTAAGTGACAACTAAAAAGTCTTATTTAGTGAAGAGCACCCCTAGGCCTGGGGATATGAGAAATGAAAAGCAGATTTTAATTGTTTATTAAAAAGAAAAAAAAGCAGTTGCCTGCCTCTAGGATGTTTTTGAGAGGCTATTTTAATACTGCAAGAAAACCTCATTCTTCTTGGTGAAGATAGCAGAAACGGTCTTCACACTGGTATTTTCAACCTTGTATTATATTCAGTTCTTGAAAAGCTAGCAGAAATGTTACAAATCCACTTACTCTTGCTGTTTAGAAGTTAAGCACTGATACCAGTTTTTCCATATTCCTTTTACATCTCTGTGAGTTTGTAGGGAGAGGGGAAGAAGAAGGAAAAGTGGAAAGAATACATGCATATAGAAAACACGTAGAGTGGGAATGTGTCAAATTATCTGGCTCAAATTTTCATTAAAATAAATAAATATTGGCAATGCTTTCAAGTGCGTGGGAAATGAATTTGCTATATTTGCCTATATTTGTTGCTTCTTTTTTTGCAAAAAGGTATTCAGAGTGTATGTTTGTTTTACCTGTTGATTGGAAAATATGTTGCTTCTTTTCTGCTTCTAATGCAGGCACCATCCAGGTTGCTGTTTGCTCTTCAGGACCTGATCTACATAAGTAAAACTGAGAGGCAGTGCATCGGATTCAGCGTCCAGACAGCTGAAGAAGCCTTGGGCTGACCACAAGGAGCAGAGGAGGTACTTTATGGGAAGCAGGTGCAAGTCAAAAGTCAGTGCATGTGTATTTAGGTATTTAGGTAGAGGAGGTGAGAGGCCTGGGCATGGAGCAGAGCTGAACTATCCACCCTGAGGCTTTTCACTCTATCCCCTCCAACCATAACTTCAGCGTGTGCCTGTCCTGCAGATACACTCAGTGCCCAGCTGAACACCCACTGAAATACAGGACTGCAAGAGCACTTGAATCTTGCAATAAGCAAAAGCCAATAGAAAACAGAAAAGAACTAGAGATTCCCTCTGTAAGTACCTGTTGATGACAGAGTAAGTTGCCTGGCCTTCCTCTACTCAGATTTTGAACTAATATCAGGTAGACTCTGCTTGATTTCTTAGGTAATCACTATCTGAAAAGTTCTTTAAACTCTAAATAGAATGACAGCAGAATTTGTGTGTCATTTTGTTATAAGTAATTCTGTTATCATTTTTAAATGAATGCCAAATTAATAAAGTCTAGTCACTTAGTATACACTTAGCTCAGTGACGGAGTGTTCAGGTGGAAAACAAATGCAAATTAATACTTCATTTTAAAAATTACATGCCTGAATTGTGCGTAAATTGTTGATTTTTGGAAATTAAAATATTTTTTAAGTGTGCATATCTTAAAAAAACAGGTTGCTCTGCTTTTAAATTTTGCAGAGTGATTCAGAAGCCAATGTCCCATTGCAAACACACATGCGTTAGAGACCAAATTCATGAGGTGCAATATCTGTTTGCCACATACTCTGCTCTTATGCAAATCCCTTCTTGAAGTTGACGTGTCAGTAAGCTTTAGAAGAAGTAAGCTAATTAAAATGTTACAGTGAAATAATTTTGCCCACCAAACTGCTCCTGATTTTACAGAGGTAGGAAAAGCATCTTTCTGGTAGGATGCTACAACATTTTAAGTCAAACTGTCTGGCACCCCAGCTTTGCTGAGTTCTGGACTGCAGAATTCAGAACTCAGTCTTGAGAGATACCCAGAGCATTTGTTGGCAAGCTGTGATTAGCAGTGCTAATTAGTGAGAATTTTGGGGAGTATTTCAGATGTGAATTTCTCTTTATTAAGATCAGTCTTATGTTATATGTAGCTTGACTGTCATTTTAATGTGCTGTGTGTTAGATTGTCCAGTAAATAGGATCAGTGCTCCTATTCTTCTCCTAGAGTCTCTTAGACATCTTTTTTGTTCTGTTCTCTCAGTCATTTCTTTGATATGTGCTCTATTTTTTCACTTAAAAAGTTTTCAATCCTCTAGATAATGTGCAGTGTTACCACTTTTCCCAGAAAACTGCTTTTATCAGCTGACAGCAATTCTGCCCTATATGTTCTACAACACTGTGCAAATGGCAAACCTCGAGTTTGCTCCTCCTTAACACCTCCTGTCCACAGCAATAACATCTATGGAAATAGCAGAGTCAAAAAGCTGACGTGAAATGAAACAGTAAATTGCTGTCCTGACAACATCTCCCAGCCAGTCTCAGCCCTAGCTCAGTGGAGCAGATGCTCCTCTTGCCTCAACAGCTCCATTGCTTTCAATTTCTAGAAAGAAACAGAGCATTTGTGGAAATGTGTGAATTTATTCAGCTTTTTTAAAAAATAAATCAAACTTCAGCAAATTAATAGTGGGCATTTGGAGAAGACTGGAGGCTTTTTTTAGGTATGTCTGAAGTTCAGCAAACCTTGAAATGCAGTTTTTCTTCCCAACTTGATAAAGGCAGGAAATGCGTTTATTGGAGCAGGCTCTGAGAGAATATCCAGGTAGAGACTTAATGGGTGTCTTTAGCACTGAGCTATTCGGGATACCCTCTGCTGCCCCTCACCTGGAAGCTCTGCAAGGCTTTGCTTTTATCCTGATACAGAAAAGGAGAATGTGAAGCCTGAACATTTTAGTGGAACTGGAAACCTGTTCCCTTTCCAGCTCTAATGATGGTATTTTTGGAGTGGAGGAAGTTGCCACAGAGATTGTTGAAACTTAAGAGAATAAATTTATCATCTGAAGATGAGAAAAAAAAAACATGTCAAGTTCATTGAAAACCCTTACCTAACTGAGTGTTGAGAGGAAGATGTGCCATCAGAGCCCATATTCTTTTTTTTTACTCCTTCCTCCAGCAACTGTAATAGAATTTCTAACACTAGAGGCTAGAGCTTTTGAACCTTCAAAACACAAAATTTTGGAAAATGCAGAATAATTTGCTCATGGGTTTCGGTGAAGTGGATTTGAGACCATGTGACTGAGCTTGTTACAGTTTTCACACTTAAAACTTCGTCTTGATATGATGGCCAAAACTTCTAGAGTTTTGTTAAGAGGTTGTATTTCAAGAGCCATTGGCTTGCCCCTCACTGTATTCTTCAAATTAAATGTTTTAGCAATGTTTCATTGTATGCTTAATACAAATAAGATCATATAAATAAGATCTACATGTGTGCTCTTAGGAACAGGGCATTTTGCAGGTGAGTGGCCCTCTGTTTGGATGATAAAAGAGCGTAAGACTTGGAAAAGAATCTATGGATTGTTTTTGCTACTGGCTATTTTTCTTACAGAGTCAGTCCTTAGAGTTACATTTTA
>JAVCKT010132029.1:0-18995 GCA_032273925.1 Rhynchotus rufescens
TAAGGAGTCGATAGGAGGATGCCTTTTGCACGGAGCTGTAGAAATGGCCTGTGTGTTCCGTCTGTCGAAGAGATCTATATGTGGGCTTCTGACAAGAACTGGACATGTCGTTAATAGATGAATTGTGATCTATAATCATCAATGGCATATTGATTTTAAGATTTTGTGCTATCATCATCTTTATTGTCTGAGTATAGGGTTTGTCTGCAATGTGGATGACTTAACTCAAGGGATATAAATCCTCCAAAGGTACAAACCTCGTCTCACACAATTTTATCTACTGAAATCCTCCCTCTGTACTTAGCGTAGGGAGCAGAAAAACACATCAAGACAGGAACTGATCCAGCTTCTGAAACAGCCTTCATGATGCAGATGCCTTTTCCTTTATTCAACTCTAAATCCTTTATCCAATGTCTAAAGTCACGTGGATCCCACAAACGAAAGCGAAGTAAAGCCACGTGCTGATTCAGCAAAACCCTTCAGTCTGTGCTTTTTATTTAGCTATGCATTTGCTATACACAAATATATGCTCTATGCATTTGCTATACACATTTCCATCTATGTCCAAACCTATTCTTCATTGCCATTCGCTAAGAGAAATCATCACATAAGAGATAAAAAAAAAATCAAAGCAAAGCAATGAAGTGCAATGAAGTTAGTCAAGGGTTAATCTCTTTTTTGCAACATTACTAAAAGCAACGATGTAGAAATCTAATGTGGTCTTTTTTAAGTGGGAATTACATATACTATCCTTTTGCATGTATTAGAAATTAGAAACTGGAAATTTGCATTTTCTCCATCTCTGAACTCAAGGTTTTCTTAACATATCAGAGAGAAATTCCTATAGCTTACAAAATCTAACCCAGAGGATATTCCCTGGGATTCCTTTTTAATGTAGAGGCAGCTTACCTGCTTTTTCACTGTAAAGTACCTGTCTTTATGATCCCTATAACATGAGTTGCATGACAATCCATAGTCTTTAGCTTGGGAGCCAGTTATTCCATTCTTTTGATTAAATAGTTGACAGCATGGTTCACTTATCTTGATTTTAATTTTTGTTTCTGACATTTTCTGGGGGTTGTCTTTATGTATGCATGTATGTATGTATTCATTTATTTGTATCTCAATACAGCTTTTGCTTCATTCTTCACAGGAAAATTAGTTTCCTACGCAGTCAGAAAACAGCATTGCAAAATTTCTTTACAAAATGCCTGCAGGGTCTTAGTGAAGCCTTCCCTTGCTGTACCAGCAATTCAGCAGCAAAGTTCCAATTTATTATAGCTACCCAACCTTATTCATTCCTGTATAATAAAAATTATTAACCAGAAATCTCCTATTTCTGCCCAGGAAAACACTTTCTGGAAGTTCTTCTGTGGCCGGCACATGTCTCTTGCATCATGTTTTGGATTGTCAGTTTGGTGCAGTGGTTTCTTACAACTTTATGGTGAGAAGGAAGAAAAAAGAACATTAATGCTGTAGGAGGATCTCTGAGGCTAAAGACTAATGCCAGCAAACCTCTACTGATGGTGGAGGTTTATGTTTACCTGCTCTACATCAGGTGGCACAGTCCAGATTGTCATCTTTAACACCAAATGCACTGATTTTCATTGCATGTAGCAGAAAGATTTGCTCTATTTATTTTGCTACCAATCTGGAAATCTTTTTCTATTAACCTCTCTCTATGTTGCTGTTTGATGAAATGCCATAATGCTTGATGAAGTAAGAAGATATTTCCACTCAGCTATGACCTTCCCAACTCCTGTGGATCCAGTGTGCAATGAAAATACAACAGGGTTTTGATCTTATCCCAGTATTCCAGAGTTCTGAAATTCAAACCGATCTGTCTGGATTATATTTTTGTCGTACTCCAGTAGAGAGTAAAGAGTTTGCTCAATGGAACATAATAGTAAACAAATACTTGTACCTCAGGCATAAATTTTATACAGGTTGATTCAGCTCTTGCATTGATTTATCCCACTGATAACAATGTGGAATCAGTGTTCATTGAAAGAGTCAGAGAAAAAAAAAGATCTTCTAAAGGGTTCCAAGAGTTAGCTCTAAAATAGGAAACTTTAATTGTTAGCCTATATAAAAAGATATTTTTATATCACTGTTTTCCCCACAAGTTTTATCTTTATACAACATCAAAGCTTTCATCACCCTCATATGTAAACAGAGTGTTTGGGGTTTATTTTTGGTGACAGGATCATTATAAAGAACAAATTTTATTTCCTGTAACAGGCTCATATATTGTATTAAGTGTGTTTGAGGACTATAGCATCTTTTTTGTGGTTGTTGTTACTATCCCTCTGCAAGTTGAAGAATAATAATATAAGTGCTAGCCAAAATGCATACCTGATACCTGAAAGACTTTTTCCTACAGGGTTCTTATAAACTAAACATAAAGATGAGCAGATGATCATGATAACGCTATTAAATCCTTCTCCTTCCAGTTCCATTGATTAGTGTGAACTGCTGTCAGTTTGCATCTGTCTTTGCATTTCTTATGTTGTCCATAAGAACTGGAGAACTAGGTGTCCTCCAGATGTACCAGCTATTCCGTGATTCTGTGATTGAATTTTATGAGAATCAGAGGATAGTTGACCAGGAGCTGCCTACTAGACGGGACTAAAGGTGTGAGTTTGTCACATCAAACTGTCCTAAAGCTATTTTAAAATCCCCCTCTTATCTCCTACTCTCTTCTACTTGGTGGTTAGATTCATGCCTGCTAAACAGGAACTTAATTTGTAGAGTATAAGTGGTCCCCTTCACACCAGTATCTAAAAAAAAGTGCTTGCATAAAGTCAGAATAGTATAAGGAGAGCCTAATCTAGTGAAATGCAGACAGCCAGAAGATACCACACCATGCTTTCATATCATGCAATCACCTGCTGATTAATGTATCACCTAATAATAATTACTCTGTGAAATAATGGGGAGGTTATTATGGATCCTGTCAAATAGTGCAAACAAATATTGGAAAGAGGAAAGTATCTTAAACTGCGGAGAGATTTTATTTGATTGAATGAGACAGGTAAAACAAATAATTGGAGTTATATTTTTTAAAAAAAAGAGAGAATGACTCAGGATTTACAGCGGCTTCTGCTGAGGGTAGGAAAGAGTTTTCAGTGGGGATAGTCAGTTCTGTGATTTTCTCATGCAAGAGACTATCCTGGAACTTTCTCATGCTGTTGCCTGTGAAACAGATAGACTGACCATCCCCAAAGCTACAAGGCAAAATGAACAAGTGGCCTGATCTGGCAAGGCAATGCTTATAATCCAGTCGTGCATTAAGGCTTCGGTTTAGAAAGGCTCCCAGGCAAATTGCTGGTACTTAATTTGGGAGCAGGGCTAAACAGAATTACTCATGAGCTTTAAGCCAGGCATTTACTTAAAGTATCTTGGGTCTTATGCTTTTATTAGTGTTTTTCTTTTTTGAACAACTAATGAGCTGGGAGACATTATTGGGGGTCTAGCAACAGTCTCTTAGTGTGTTCCTCCAAAACCTTTGCAGAGAAGTTTGAGGACTGAGAACCCTCACTTCTCCTGTGATCACTCATCTACTCTGGGAGATGGTGATGAGCTCTGAAAAACAGCTTGCAATTATATCCCTCATTCAAAATCCATCACAATCAAGCTCAGCTTTTCAGTGGGCATCAGATCAAATGGCTGTGTATGCAGAGATACTGAGAAAGAAAAAAGAGAAAAAGAAAAAAAATGAGAAAGATACAGCAAAAGAAAAGAAAAAAAAATTCTCTTGAGGGTATTTTAGACTTTGCTGTCCAAGGATCCAGGTAGGAGATAGTTGATTAGATGTTCTTTATCCTGTCCTAAACAATTTTATCTTGTTTAGCCAATGGGAGATAAAAAAACAAATGAGTACATAAATAAATGAAAGCAACCTCAATAATCTGTTTGGCAGTAGTAGACACATATTTAATATCCGGTTCTTCCTCATGACATTTTCTTGGTCTTGGAAGTTATATTTACGCTATTTATTTCCAAACAGACATGAAAAGCATTGCGTGCTTTACTGCCACGTCGAGGAAAATTAAAAGAATAGAGAGAGTCTCTACTTGATTTTAAAAGCACAAACTAAAATGTCTTTCTTGGTGAAATTCCAGACTTCAAAAATAATTATGAGAAGGTAGAGGGGAATAATAGAATTTTTTTGTCTCATCTAAGATTGATTTTTTTTCAGAGCAGACAGATTAGTTTGGTCTATTTTTAGAAGCATTTTTTTTTTCAGCTAGTTTTAAAGCCATTGTTCTTGGGAAAAAATGTCAAACCTGATTTAGTCAGAAGCTTTCTTGGTTTTGGTAGGGTTTTTTTTTTTTTCCCTATGGATGCTGATGAGTAAAGCTAAAAGGCAAGTAAGATATTAAGGACTTCTGACAAACAGCATTAATGAGGAGTTTTCTGTTTCATTTCCCTGGGAACTGACTGCAAGTTTGGAATTGCAGCTCATGCTGGAGGAGGAACAGATAAATCAGGATACATTCGTGTACTGCCCTGTCTCCAGTGGCCTCCCTATATACTACTGGGGGAATGAGAAGGGACCAGAGGATAAAGCATCCAAATTCTGCATCCAGCAGAAGCAGCAAAGAAAAGCAGCAGACAAAGAAAAGACTCAGTGGAAAAATAAAGTCATTAAAGCAACTGGCTAAATTGCTTCTCCTCCCAATAACCTGACGGGCACATAAAGACGTTGAGGAATTTCCAACCAAGCTACACACGCTTTGGGAACACTCAGGCCTGGTCAGACAGCCGGTTAGATATTTGAGTCGTCTGTGCTTGACAGCTGGGAATAGGTCGATGGTCAAGAGAGAGAGAGAGACAATTTTAAAGAAACTTGATTGACTTCTGTCTGACTTCTGTCTTCTGTCAGATTTTTGACTTCTGTTTCCATTAATTACAGCAAACATGAGGCAATAAGGTATCTTGATGGGGAGTCTAAATGGCTGAAATACATCTGGCTGGAAACTTGTGGATGGAGGGAATTGTCTTTTCCTGCCCTTTGATGCAATTCTTTCTTTGATCCCTCCATCCTTCCCCTTTGCTTTCCTACACTTCCCTTCCATTTCTTTTTCCCTAGTCCATCCTTTATCCTCTTCCTGCTTCTCACTACCTAGCTGTCCCTACAATAAAAATCTCACCCTAAAAATTCCCGGATGGAATGACAAAATGCTATCAGCCACCATGCTTGTGTGTTATAACTGTCCTTCCCTCCTGCCTGTACCAATTCTACATAAATTATAAGGTCCTCAGAACAAAGACTGTCTGCTCCTCTTCCTGCAATGCCAAACACAACAGGACCTTTAAGTCCTTAAGCCCAAAAATAATAAAAACAATAATTGCAAGAAGGGGATGAGTGGGTCAGCCAGCTTCCCTTTTCCTTTTATCCTTCCAAGTTCACACCAGTACAAACACGAACATGGATGAATGGAAATGATGCTTTCATGTAAAGAAATGCCTGCAAATAAAATATAGAGCAGGTGTTCAGAGGAATTAAATGATTCAGAGTAATTTACTGTGGCAGGAACATCAATTTGAAAATTGCTGAAATGTAGGAACTGAAACATGATTTTTTATTGCATTTCCAACTATTAAATGTCAGTAGCTTTATTGGTTCTAACACTGGTATCAGGTGTGCCAATAAATTCACAAAGCAGACCATTTGGCTTTCTAATAAGCATGGGCTACAAACCTCAGATGCCATTAATTCTACTTCATTTGTGAGTACCATGAAACTAGAGATATGTCCTTAGTCATTGATTTGCTCTCATTTTTATCAGTTTTTAGGCAATTTGTACAATCTCTATGTGTCTTGAAAATAGTGTAAGCAGTTAATAGATTGTGGTGTGTATTTTGTTTCAGCTTTTGTTCTACCAATGAAGTTTTCTTCACTCAGATCTAGAAGAATGAATGATTTTTTTTTTCTAGAAAGTCAGCTCTATTAAAGTTATTGAGCAGAAGAGAACTTCTCTTCAAAAGAAAGCTGGTAATAAAATCATGAACCAGCTAAGCAGTCAATTAAAGACAACATGAATTCCAAACTCAATTAAAAGAGCCTTCTGTAGAGCTGTAGAGCTTAAGTCTTCTGGTAATGAAAAGAGAAGAAAGGTTCCTATTGCTAAAAAAAAAAGAAAAGAAAAGAAAAGAAAAATTCATTAGGATCAATATACTAAGGGCAGCCATTTAATGCAAAGAATGTGCCCCTATCAATTGCTGAAAGGCAGAGTTTGATGTTTAAAAAAAAAAATCAAAACAAGGTCACTAAGACATTTTTGATGCTTCATGTAGGTGTTAGGTTGCCGCTATGTGTTGTGCCATAATTCAAAGCTCTTTCTCATTACTAATGTCATTTTCAGTTGGAGTCCCTTATGCCATTTGTGTCATGCCATTATGATTGAGTTTCTCTCATTGCAGACATTCTGGGGAGCACAGTGTCTATACTAAAGTCCCTGTCTAGGAATTACTTTGACCAACAGTGGTTTGAAGGAGTCTTGACGGGGAGGAACGTGCTAACTTTTGGCTTTTGACAACATCATTCTGAGTCATCATTGAGCTGCAAGTCAGACGGGGAGTGGATTGCTATTGCAAGAAAGGTCTGGGTGGGTGAAGTGAATTCCGTGTGGGCAGAGGGTCAACACAGCAATATAAAAACTCATCAATGACAACAAGTGGGTAGAGTCTTTTTTTGTGTGTGCCTCACTGGAGACATTGTGGTGAGCTGAAAGCTAATCAAGCTGTTACTTTCCCTCTGAATATAAAGGGAGGCTGCCATCTAATGAGCACTAGGAGAAATTCCTGCCATACTGCAACTTTTTCCTGACTTATAAGTGAAAAAGCTTCATGACCTCTTGGGGTGAGGAAAGCAAACAAAATGCACGTGCAGTTCAATCTCACCACAGCTCCAGGACCCCCTTGTGAAGCCTTGAAGACCTTGGGATTACAGGCACTACAGCACGAATTGCTCTTCACTAACGGTGCACTTTCAAAGAAATTATCTGCCATATTTAGGCAGTGGGTTGCAGTTAGAAGCAAGGCCATTCCATTGCCTCTTGCTTAAATCTATCTAAACTAAATTCTCTGCAAGACCAAATGTTAATTTAGGAAGTGTTTTTTAATTCCAATGCTGTGATCAAGTGACCTCTAAAGTTACAGATAATCTTCCCAGCTGCTGCCACCACCTTTCTTTTTTGCCTTTTTTTCCCCCCTTTTTCTCTGATTATAAAATTGAAATTTTTGCTATTCTTTTTGCCTCTCTCAGGACCACAATATCCATTTATGTAGCTAGAATTAGCCCACAAAAAGAAATCTCACTGGAAAAAAAAAGCAGTCATCTTAAATCCAGGAAATACTACAGGAGGACTCTTGCAAATCTGCTCTGAATGAAAGAGTCCAGACTTTTCACCTAGTAGGCAGTTCCTAGATTGCACTAGTTTTTCTTTTATTGCTTTATGGTCACCTAAGAAAGAGGTCTCAGGCCCCTTCTGTCCAGCCCTTGCTGCCTCTGGCTGTCTGTCTCAGGTTGAAATAATTTACCAGTATTCTCTGCTTTTTCTCCATGCACATTACTCTACCCCTAGCTGCATTACATTTAAGGGTGGGATTAAACCCACCAAGCTCCTACCCAGAAGGATACCGGGGGTATCAACAACATGGATGTGAGCAGAGCAAAAACTGGGAAAGCAGCTCTGAGATGTAGTTCTGCCTTTCAAATCATAAATCAGTTTTGAGATTCCAGATAACACTTCGGATGCATCTACAACGTCACACCTAAGCCCCAGCAGCTGCAAACTGGGCCTGCACCACCTGAATGAAG
Organism: Rhynchotus rufescens; assembly: GCA_032273925.1. Taxonomy (NCBI): domain Eukaryota; kingdom Metazoa; phylum Chordata; class Aves; order Tinamiformes; family Tinamidae; genus Rhynchotus; species Rhynchotus rufescens. The sequence continues at coordinate 7,829 of JAVCKT010132029.1, forward strand.
GCTGAGAACTCTGGTCCCATAATCCATGTAAAAGGCATCTTTTGGGGTCCAATCACCCACAGTCTCAAGCTGACTACTATTTTTTGTCTTATGACTAAGTGTCTTCCCTACAGACAGATGTTTGAGCTATGCTCCCTTGGCTTACAGGCTGCTGCTCCATGGTGGAAGGCAGATGCTCTAGCTGCCTTCTAATTAAGATTCTCCTGAGAGAAAGAGAAGGGGAGGCACAGGTAATTTGACACAAGGAATTCACATTAATTAGGCAATGCTGGGAGTAAGGTGGCATATGATTGTCTCTGGTCCATTTCTCCTAAATTATGGGGCAGCTTATCTACTGCTGCTACTAGGGAAAAAGACTAGAAATGTAGCAGGCTGACACTGGGAAAAGTAGTATTTTACACCAAGCTAACTCCAACTAACAGAAAAGCCTTTTTTTTTTTTTTTCCCCTTTTTACACTTACATGATGGTGATGACTACAAAGTCATCCTGTATGGATGCTGAGACATTCGATATTACTACAGCATGTCGATATGAATAAGAAATAGCAGACAGGATCTGGGAAAACTGTGGACTTAAAAGTGAGTATTGTATCCTGTAAGCTCTGTGGAAGTGGTGAACAAATTGAAAATGTTAGGTATTATTCTGTACCCTTGATGTGAGCTTGTGTTCACTTTATAAATTCCCTTCCTCTGCAAAGAGCAAGGAGAAACACTGTACCTGTGATGAGTCAGGGAGCTTTGGATCCATTAAGACACCCCCGGGAATACCAAAGCAAATATTCCGACATAGTTCTGATAGCTGTAAACTATTAGCAAAATGGGATATCAGAAGCAAGAGCTCTTCAAAATAATGGCTAGGTGACTGCAGCGTTATCCAGGGATTGTGCTTGATTGTTCACTGTGACAGTGACATTACATCTAATATTGGATTTGGAAGTTCAGAGTACCTAAGGTGGAGTCAAACCTTCCAGGATGGGTATATTCCAAACCTACTGTTTGGACTATCTATCCTCTCTCTGGCCACCCAGGATATTGGGTTTGCCACTTTGCTGCACAGCCTGGCAGCACTGGTTTGGGGAAGAGGATCTCAATGTTCATGGCTTGGGGGTAACAGCATGCCCCAAAGGAGCTGGAGGTGAAGATGTGAGCTAGGAGGATGCTGGAGCCTAAGCCATGCCTCTTGGGAGATGCTCAAGATTCCCCCAAGAAGACTGGTGGGATCAGCAGCCACAAGGCCTAGCAAAGAGGCCTTTTTTTTTTTAAAGAAAAATTTAGCTTAGTCCCCCAGCTTTAATTATACATGGAACCTGGAATGCTGCTGATCCTAGGGAAACAGTAAATTTTGAAACCCTGAGAGAGACTACTTTATGACTATAATTACAACATGTTTTAATGGGCTTTGTTATAATTTTGGGCTATGTTATAATTTTACAAGGAAGCTAGAGTCTAAAAAGTAGATATCTCCTCCTTGGCTGTGTCCTGCTCAAGTTTTGGCCTGCAGACTCTTTCATGGCTGCAGATTCAGATATTTTCAGTAATTATTGCCTTTCCACACACACAGAGGTCATGAAAAAGAACAGCAGGGAGAGGAGAACTTCAAACCTACACTATTAATGCAAAATTGGGGATTAGGAGTCCTAAACCAGGCTATGGAAGTACTCTTCCAAAAACTGCAGACATTCTTCTCTAATATCCCTTGGTGGCTTTCCTGCTGGAGACAAGTTAATAGACCTTTCAAAAATACTACCTGATAGTCCAAATCACCCCCTTCTTACAGACCTGCTCCTTTCAGTTTGCTGCATGTTCACCACCAGTTGATCACGTTCATTAGGGCAGAGAAAGGAATCTCTGAGCTGATCATTCTGCTGCAGAATGGCAGGAGGCATTGGCTGCATGTGGATTCCTTTCTTTGTCAGGAAGACAGGGCTTTTATCTTTGAACTGAATCATGCTGCTATGCAGAAGAATGTATTATATCTAAGTGAGAGGTATCTGGGTCTATAAAGTTTCATTCTTTGCTTTAAATGTGCTTTAGTTCATTGCTGTTCTCAATGCAGACAAAAGACAATGCTTTTTAACAGGTTATCACAAGCCAACATTATATATGTATACATAAAAATATATGTAAATACAAACAAAATACATATATATATATCTTTCTGCTTGCATAAAACTTTTTTTTTATTCCAGCTATAATAGAGTATAAAATAACTAAATGTATAATAGCATATTGAAATGAGTCACCGTAAAACAAAACACCAAAATGTTTATTTCCTGTCTAGTGAAAATATTCCATTTCAATTGCATTAAAATTTAAGTATTTATGCACTTTCTTTCAGGACGAGACGTGAGATCATAATCAACTCATTGTCACATTTTCATACCCAAGAATATTCTACAGATAGCGTCTGGCTGGTTCTAATTTTAAATTCTGATTTTGCTCAGTGACTATCAGTTCCCCAGGAACCAGCAAGCATTAAGGCACTTGCTAAACGTAATGTTCAGGAAAGTGCTTTCTCTTCCCCCCTGCTATGACAACAGAATCCTGGCTTTTAATCCCTATTCTAAGTTGGATCACAGTGTCTTCAGAAATGCTGCACGCTGTGTTCACAGCCCTGAGGATCTGAAGAGACATGTCCTGCATGATAGGTTGGGGAGTGATAGGATGCCCTGAGGATGCTGTTTTGGGCCAGGGAAACCCAGGCAGGGATGTTTGTGGGTGCAAAGGTGACCAGACTCCCCAGAAGACATGCTGGTGCCTATGTATGGACCAGGGCAACCCAGTCCTCCAGCTAGAACTGTGCTGTCTACCAGAGCCTACCAGAAGCACCTCAAGATCTGAACAAGGTGATGGACATGGAGGAAATCTGGCCTGGAGATAGCTCCGGGGATGCTGCCGCTGCACAGTGTCCATGTGACTAACTCCACAATGTGCTGGAAAAGAGTAGCAGTGAGGGCATGAGAGAGACATTAATTTATCAGACCAAATCTCCACAGGTTTGCCAAGCAAATGATCACTAAGTGAAAATACACTCTATTCTCCATGGTTTCTAACCCTGTCATCGTATTGGGTTGCACTGCTACAGCTTCACCAGGACAGGCAGCATTCAGCCAAAAAACAGGAGGCGAGCCAGAATATCCCATCCACTTCCATGTGTATTTTATTTGCATTAATCCCATTTCTACAAAATGCCAGGAAGAAAAATACTCTCCTTTCATAAAAATAGTCTTTTCAGCCCATAAAATGTTAAAACTGATGAAACAAGCATTATAGTATAGCAACTCCCTTATAACAAGGCAGCGAATAAGCAGTGGCTTCTGCTCTTTAAGCTTTTGTTCCAGCTTTCTTCCTGTGATATCCAAAGGAATTATTAGAAGAAAGGAAGCACTCTGAGACACATCAAAGGCAGAAGTCCTTGAACATTGCCCATGTGAAGGCTTCTTCAGTTCCAATACAGGGGTAAGACAGTGTCCCTGTGACAAGTACTGTCTTTACTGATGTATCTCAAGTGGAGGGAAAGTATTTTAAGGCAGAGCTGCTTTTTTGTGTGACTTGAGCCGAAGGGTACTCCAGACTCATGGATACTCAGTCTGCTTAGGCTGATGGAAATGCAGAAGATACACCTGCAACACAATTTTCTTTAGACCTGCTGCTCCAAAAGTGACGTGCTTACAATCTCTAACCTGGACCCTCTATAAACACAGGATGAAAATACAAAATTTTGTTCAAGCAGGGGGAAAAAAATAAATTAGAAAAAGCAGGGCTCACCAGTTCCAAAGAGCGTATTTTAGACTGGGTTTCTACTGAAAGACCTTTACATTCTCAGGCCTTTCCAAGTGCTATTGACAGAAAACGACTTTTCAAAGAGATTATTAGAAATGTCCTTGTACCTTTATTAAATTAGAAACCCTCTTTGAACTGTGGCCTTGTTGGCGGCTTCATGAGCAAGAACAAAAATGAAACGTTCTTTAACTAGATGCAATAATGATTGACTTTGTATTCCTTGGTTGTCCTCCCACTCCTATCCTGCATTTACCTTATTTCAGAACAGTAACAAATTGCATTTGATACAAAGGTACACTGCAACATTTGCAAAATAATTATAATAGGAGTAATTGCATTCTTTTTAAGACTCTATGGTATAGACCCATCCAAAGAGAGTAATGGACAGTGACAATGGCATACTGTTCTCTGGTGGAAAATCTAGGAAGACATCCTTGGATTAAATAGAAGCAAATAATAGGATCATCAAGAAACTCTTCTTAAATTAGAGAAAACCGATCACAATCTGCTGCTACTAATTTGTCTATGGTCAGGCAAATTATATAGGAGGAAGGTTTTCAAGTTCAGAAGGGGTGGATGGATTGAAAATAGCACAAAAGAGACTGTAATTACTCCCTGTGATTTATCCCATGAAAACATGATAAGTAAAGGTGAGCAGCACTTTACAGGGCCACTGAACAACAAATTAAGGATGGCAGTTGGCAGAGAACTGCTCCTCGTTTTCGTAGCCCGGTCTTGTCCTTGTGCAATGTGTAAATGATGAGTAAATAGGGTTTTGTGGACAAAGCACAGTCAGTAACATGGAGATTTGTGTTCCACTTGCAGCTTTGCAGCCAGCTTAAATAGATGTTTTACGTGCTTTGGATTTTGCTTTCCTCTCAGTCTAACGTGGAGGAGACAAATTTTGAGTACTGGCTTATTAGACCACTAATTCATTTTTCTTTTTCCCTTCCATTTTGATCACATGTCTTAGATTATAAGGTTAGAGCATCCTATCTGATACATAGCACAGATAAAAGATTATTTTATTCTTTCAGCAAATCCATTTCATGTGATTTACTACTTAACATAAGTTTGAGATGAAGAGCAGAAGCTTAAGATAAAGGCTTTCAGTGACAGTGAAATTTCGCACAGCCCTCCTATAAGTTCCCTTGGTTAATTAACCAAGGGATTGTAAAAAAATATGCTGACTTATTTTTAGGTTTGAATTTGCCTGGATTTAGTTTCCAGACATTAAATCTTAATGTGCCTTTGTCTGCTAGGTAAAAATGTGTCCTACCAGCAGAGTGTCCAACTGGATGCTTCCTAATTCTGATTTTGAATAGACTTTGCTGATGTAAAATCAGACTGGTAGTGTGTCCGGTTCAATAAATTAGACATCCAAAATTAGACATTGTTACTTGATGAAAATACTGTGAGCTCTTAAGATAGAATGGACTGAAGATAAGCAACGCTTTCCTTGGCTTCTGTTTTCAAATTGCAATGCATGAAGTATTCAAGGCTAACAAAACTGCTTCTTGGAGCACTGCAGGATCTAGGAGATTGGGTTGGGCAACTGCTAGCATGGATGGCAAGTTGAGGAGTCCGTGCAAATAACATGTTCTGATATTGCATAGACATAAAAGACTGAACTCCCTGAAAGTTTGTTTGGGGACATCAGGTGATTCAGTGCTATCAAAATCCCCCAATCTTAAGAGCAGAGAAAGAAATAGTTAATTCCCTAATAAGACACACCAGTACTGCATCATAAGCGAAGCTCAGAAATGTATATTTCATTACGTAATGTCAGCAACATTTTCACACCATTTGAAGATAGAAGAATAATGTACCTTGATTTGAATAGCTAAATACTGTAATTTAAAGAACACTTTTGGCAGAAGCAGAATTTAAATGTAAAGTATGAAGAAAATGGGTTTGTAATGATACAATTGTTACAATATTTACTTTCCATTTTAGATTCTTTTTCAAATAAACCTAGTACACATGTTAATGAGAGCAGCAACAATCTGAGGAGAGTGATGGCAATGCCTTTTCCAAGTAAGTATGAGAAATTCTTGGAACTGTACTTGTCATTTGCTCCCAATTCCTTATATACTTAGAAGATTATTAGCTGCTGCTAATCTCAGGAGTGATCAAAACGCTCCACACTTCTTCTGCAGAAGGAGGTGCCAGAAGGTCTCCCATACCAAAACCATTCCTTCCAAACAGGACTTGGAAATCATCACAAATAATTTCAAAGTAAAACCTCAAACCATTCAAAACCAGTGGTAAAAGGCCCAAATTTACCTCGTTTAATATTAGGCCCTTGGCAGACACACTGAAATTAGAGCCCCATTGTCACAGTGTTCCTCTATCACCGGTGGACAGAAGTAGGACTATTTGGCCCAGTTAAGATGTACATATCCCCTGGCACTTACCACTCTGCACCAATTACAGAGGGAATGCAGGGCTGCTAGATCCCAATTTGCCTCAGTTATTTGCTTATAATTTTGCCTCATTTATTTGCCTGTAATAAGATGAGATAACATAGCATGAGGGTGATAACTCAGGTTCCCAAATCTTGGGAATTCATGGCAATCCTGATTTGCTTCATGGGAATCACAGGTGAGTGCAAAATGTATTTTTTCTGCATGGCAAATACATTGTATATAGATGACAAATGCATCAATGAAATGATTTGACAACGAAATTTGGGCTACTCTTTTTTCATGGCCGCCAGTACTTCATTCATCTATGGTGCATTCCATCTGAAAATTGAGGTCATCTTCAGTAGGTCTGCTTCCTCAAAGAACACAACATTACTTTAATAAAATCGCAAAAGCTTTGAAAAACAGAAGAAAGACACTTTGAGAGATCATCCAGTTCATATTCTAACTCCAAGATGTATATTCCTAGCTAAAAAAAATTCTGTACTCAGGAAAAGGAATGTATTTTATCTGCTCAGTTGCTATGTTGCTTGCTGGTAAGTCTGTTAGTTTTCCTTGAAGGTTTCCCAGTTAGCTTTCAATTTTAGTAGAAAATCAGATTTCATGTCCTCACAGGCAGGTACATACTTTCTGTCTTTAGGTTTCTTTATGTTCTCTGAAGAACACAAGTCACATGAGAAAAAAAAAAATATGCTGGGAAATAACAGTGACATTTGCCTCAGTTTGTTGGTCCGGAAACATCTTTACTTGACATACAAGTATGAAGGAGTGTGGAAAAGGAGTACTTGAAACCAGCTAGTTCTTAATTCCACTGAAGTGGATGTTTCTTTTAATAGAAGAAGGATTTTTTCTCCCCCTCACAAATGCTTGAAGACTCTGATTTTATCCTTCACTTGAGCTCTGGAATCCAGTGAACCAAACATCTAAAACAAATTTCCATCAGCTTAATTAATTGTACCAGCCCTCAGACAAGTGTACTCCACTGCTATGTACATGAAATAATATGCTATATCTTTTCAGATGGAGATTTCTGAGGACCACTTTAGAGTGTTGCCAAAAGGAAAGGTCATACAATGCCCTTGATAAAGAGGCAGAGCTGCTGTGATAGAGATGAAGGTCTAGACTCTTTTCTTTCATGCCATCCCTGGAAATTTCAGATAAGTGCTCAGCAAGTCCTTCCAGGAGTGTATGTTAAATCTGTTTCTAACCCTAACTTTGCATTTCTCCAGGACTTGGGAGCCCTCTAGATAAAAGATTCTACAGCCTTCCACAAGACGATGAAAGATAAATAGAATATAGATATATTTAATAGGTCATTTATGTAATTCCAATGACCTTAGAGGACTCAGAAACTATTAAAACTAACAGAGTTGCATGTGAACACTACAGATGAGCAGGGAAACAAAGCCATCTGCTGCTGCAAAAAATATCACAGCAATGCACACATGATACAGATTACTTGGATGGTGATTACTACTTGGAGTAAGTCTTGCAAAATTCATAGATGAAAGTCAGAAGGGAACCAGAAGGGAACAATTTAATCATCCCGCCTGACCTCCTGTATGGCCTTATCCAGACAAACTCATCTAGTCCCCCTTGTTCTGTTTTTGCCTGAAACCTGCCTTGCAGAAGCGCATCCACTCTCGAGACAGACAAAGCACTGCTCTTCAGAACTGTCATCCTTAAAGTTTCTGATGAGCTTTTACCCCATTTTACCTTATATTTTCCTATAAAGGAAAGAAATTGTGTAGGTAATTTCTTGTGCAGGTATCCTGGGAAGATGCTGGGTTGGGAGAGAGGGGAGGTTAATGTTAAGTTTATATTTCATGTAGTGGCAAGAGGAGGTAAAAGCAAACTTCTTGATGAACTCTACAAGCATATTTCATTTTACCTGAACTCATAATCTTACGATTAATGAGAAAATCTACTGTTTTCTTTTTCTTTTCTTCTTTCTTCTTTTTCTTCTTCAGATTGCACTTTTCAGCATGCATAAATAGTTATTGGGAAATAGTGAGCTTGCTTTAAACAAGGACACTTGCCTTTACTGAAAATTATTATAATCAACTGGGAGTGTTAAGACATAGCTGGGGTAGCATATCTAATTCTATACCTTAAAATGGAAATACAGTAATATACAGGGAAGTGGCAATACAGTGCTGGAATATGTCTTACGTGACATTGGAAAAAGACATGACAACTGAAGCTGGAGTAATAGTATTGTAATAACTGGGAGAGTCTCTCTCAAGAAAAGACTTCTAGACTTTTTCAACAACAACAAAAAAGCATATATTCTTAAATAATTTATTGTTTATCACCAACCTCAAATATAGCCTCAAACTAAATAAATAAATAAATAAATAAGCCTCACACTAAAGAAATTGTTCTTCATGTAGAGATGGAACTTCCTGCTTTTTTTTTTTTTTCTAATATTGAGAAAACAATAGAGTTTTCAGGAAGCACTCAAGTTTTTCTTGAGTTTTTGAGTTTTTCTATACAAGCACTGGAGCTGGAAAACTTTTCTTTCTGATTTTTTTTTCCCCTCATTCTCTTAAGACTTTTATTTAATCAATAGCCTGAAGTTGTTAGGGCTTTAAAATGGAACATCAAATATTTCTGTGAGAATTGGCAAAGCTGCTACAGGCATGATAATTATAATAAACAACACTCAAGGAATCACACTCTGCATTGACTCACATCCTGTTTCACTCATGCAAAGCATTACGCTTGTACAAAGGATTAGTTGATGACAAATTCGATTGTCTACAGATTACAAATGAGAAAGCTGCAAAAAACATCAACATCCAAACAAAGTAATCATGTTTTACAATTGATTTTCAATTCAATGTAGAGGATTTCAGTTGTTCTTTCCAATTGCATAAAGCTCAAAATCAAATGTTAAAGAACTGAGAAAGGTCTGACTTCTGATGAAGGAAGGACTGGAAAATTACTTTTCCTACACGAAAATGTGTCTGTCTGAGATGTTGGATTGTTGTGGATCTCAGGACTAGCAAGCACGTGTCCACGGTCATAGGAGTAGATTTATTTATCTATTATGGATACACATGGTGAAAGAAGTTCCCATAGACACATGGTCCTGGGGTCATAAACCATGGATCTGTTGTGCCTTCTCTTCCATTCTCTTATAAACTAAAGCTCATAAGAGCAAAAGACTGAAAAGTAGAGTTAGGGAGTGAAATGCAAGATTCACACATCTATATGATGGGGCCAAGCTCTTCTCAGTGGTGGCCAGTGACAGGACAAGGGGCAATGGGTGTAAATTGAAACATAGGAAGTTCCACCTCCATGTGAAGAAGAACTACTTCACTGTGACTTCCAGTGCCCTGGAATAGGCTGTCCAGAGAGGTTATGGAGTTTCCTTCTCTGGAGGTCTTCAAAACCCTCCTGGATGCCACCCTGTGCCTCATGCTCTGGGTGTCCCTGATTGAGCAGGAAGGTTGGACTTGATGATCTCTAGAGGTCCCTTCCAACCTTGAAGATTCTGTGATTCTGTGATATTACCTGGAGGGAAAGTTACTACTGCAATACAATTAACCATTTTTTTTAGTTCTGTTTTACGGTGGGACATCAGAGTGACTGGTCAGAAATTGTCTAGTCCTTGCTAACATCTTCAAGGAACTGCATATATTTCTGCCTATAATGTTATTAGATTACAATGCCTAAAGAGATGGCCCACTAGACACAAAAAAAAAGGAATCAATTTACCTGGTCAGACTAAACTGAGACTGCAGTACATACACTTCTAATTTGATCTCGTTTCTCAGAGAAATGATTTGGTAAATAAGAGAGTGCTGCTAAAAATGCCAGGCTGTGAATGTTTATTTTTGACACAGGCCTGTGATGTTGTTTGCATTTTAGTGCAGGACAGATAACCATTCAATGAGAATAAAAGGTGGGGATGAACTGCGAGATCAACTTAAAAAGATTCTGGAAAGAAGTTGCAGAACTTTTGGGTTACCCATTGGTAATCCAAATGGTGAGGCGAGTGGAATAGAAAAGGTTCGTTTCTGTCTTGCAACCAAAGTAGGACTCTGAAAACACCCAGGGAATAAATCTTTCTTATACTGAGGATAAAATCATGCAGTTTCATGCAGAAGAGAGAAAGAGTATCAGATAGTTTGCCTAGAGCTCTGTAAACAATTTTGGGGTAAAGTTGGGACACAAGGTTTTGGATGTCACTGTCTCTCCCAGCTGATATGATGGCAATGATGAAAACTTTGTTGATGGGAAAAGAATCTAAGTTGTCATTTTTTCAGACATTCAGAAGACAACTAAGACAGAAAAGAAGATTTTCACCTTGGGATAAGAAATCTTTTGTTCCGTTTAGACATATTCTCAATCAATTTTATTCTTACAGGCACCCTCCTGATGTGCAGATTAACTGTAGGATGTCTTGTTCAGGTTTTGGGGGACTGTACACAAGCAATAGATCATATGATTGACTGGTTGGACATCTGCAATCACTGACTGTATCAGCCAATAAGCATGATAAATGGTCTTGTTCTTTGGAATAAAAAAAGAGAGGAACATCGTCTGCTTGGGCAGGTTTGTGATTTTGTGCCAGCCTCCAAGAACATTTCTCTCCGAAGCAGTTCTGCAAACTGAACTCCACCTATGGCTAGCTTGGGAATTCCTGGGATTATGTGTTTGTGTACAACTCAAACACACATATCTGCCTGTATACACAGGTATGTATGCAGATAAGATTTGACCAATTAGTTGGGGAATTATTTAGGTGAATGTTTCAGATTAGGTGTCTTGCTCAGAGGCAGCACAAAACAACACAGGGTGCAGGTTGCCCAGTCCTCACAATATGATTAAACTATCCCAAAATGGTTGGAAAAACACAAGCTAAAAAGAAAAGAGGCTATTGCACCTTATCTTTTTTGCTGGAGATTCTTGTATCTGACTGCAGCCATATCCTACCCGATAAAGAGATT
>JAVCKT010132042.1:0-18993 GCA_032273925.1 Rhynchotus rufescens
GATTGAGGAAGAATGACATACAAAGTGACCAACATGCTTGTTTTCATTTGCTAGATTTGGAGAAAGAAACATAGGTCACAGTAAAAGTTCAAGTAACACTTGCTCACTTTTTAATTTTTTTTCCTTGTAGTTAAAAAACAAAGACTTCATAGGACCAAACTGTAAGACCAAACATAAGGTTGCCTTGATAACTGCTGCCAGGATTCCACATATGATATGGTAAAAGAAATACGCTGTTGTGAGGTCCTATGAATGGGTTTCCTAAGACGGGTATCTCTGACAAGCGCCTGATCATGAAGAGTAGAGAGAAGGTTCATATTTCATCATTCTAACATGTTGACAGTTATGATAAGAAATGGTACTGTAGAAATTAGTTCCTAAAACCAGAGACATCCTGCCTTAGAGGCCTGTTTTCACCAGCATACATTGAATGTTTAGTTCAAAGCGATAAACAATCCCAGTGAGTTGGACTTTTAGGAGGAATGCTCATTACAAATTTTTTTGTTGCTTGAAATTAGAGAAAACTAAAGGGCAGCATGGTCAGCCTCGTGGAGTCAGAACGCATTTTCAGTTCGGCTGGGTAGGTGGTGGTGCTAAAATTTTCATGACAAAGAATATAGTATCTCAAAAAAGTTTTACTGGTCCAATTGACTTAACTCAAGCTAAGATGAGTTAAGAGACTAAGTTGAGAACTAGTGGAATGTTCTTAAATGTGCTTAAAGACTAGCAACTAAAAGGAAAAACTCTTTGATTGACTTTGGGTTTGGTAAAAAGTTCAAGACTAGCAAAGGTCTGACAGGGAAAAGGGGCACGCACAGGTATTTTTTTCCTGCTTTTGAGTTCTACCTCACACAGGCTACCAAATCTAAAACTAGATGTTAGCTCCTAGTTTGTACATCTTTTTTTTTTTATTTTTCAGAGTTTGCTACACATGTATTTTCTAGCTTTCATTCGACTATTGCTTCACTCTTCTATTTAAACTCTCTACTTAAATAACATAGTGCTGACTAAAGTGGTTTAAGACAGACAGGAAACTGATCAAGAGCATGAATCTAACTCAAAATCTTCAGTGTCGGCAAGACTATAAGTCACAGAGCATTCGTTGCTACTCAAACAGGTTAATTCACAGACATCTCTTTTGAAATCCATTTGTGACAGATAGATTAGTACAATCAAAAAAATACATTGTGGAATTCAGTTAGTTCCAGGAAAATAAGAGACCACCAGTCACTGCTGTTTCCCAGTGATTACTTTCAGATTATTTTCTTCACAGTTAAAAAACATTTTTTTTTCTGTATTGTAGTGTTGCTTTACTCAGACACTGACGTAGATAATTGCAAAACATGCATATTTACAAATTGATCATTTGAACGCTACATGAAAAACAAAACCCCCTACAACTGTGGATTGTGTTACACCTCACTGCTATGTCTGTGTTGCATTTAGTAGCAACACTTGCAAGGCAAGTTGTTTCCAGAGCCAGACACTACAAATGAATTGCAAATACTGCTGCATTTCAGAAGGCGTAACGCTGAGGCTACGTGGCTGCCCACAGGGCTTTGCACCCACCTGCATCAGATCAGATCTTTCTTAAACAACACTCCTGAGCCCCAAATGCAGGCTGCATCTCCTCTGCTCGTGCTGTGCATGAGAGACAACGTCCCTCAGGGAGTCTGCACTGAGCTAGCACGGCAGCTTTGCTGCCAATTGCTCCGGCCACTGACGACGCCCTGTAACACCCTCATCACCAGCACAAGAGTGAAGTCAGTTACCTCAGGAGCAGGGTGCAAGCATTACATTAGGCAAAGAGGTCAAACTGAGCAGTGTTTGTATAACGATTTTAACTGCACTATTATTATGAAAGCCCTTTGTCATAGATGTATTCCTTCTCTTTCTGTAACAATTTCCTTTGGACTAATAACAATTCTCAGATTAGACTGTTAACAGTTGTATTAACAAAAAAATCTTTGCTCTATATATTATTATAAGCGTGTGTTTCCTCCTTACCCATAAACAATATTTAGAGCATGGGCACATTGTGGTGGGACCAGGACATTTTTGTACAACAGATCAGCAGTGTGTTCAGAAGATAAGAGGCAAGATAAAAGGCACTTCTGGCACTGGATGTCAGCAGTAAATGCCCAACCTGCAGTGATAAGACGCTGCTTTTACTGCGTACTTCCCGTAGCTGCCCATATCCAGCTCCCACACAGTGAGAACAGGCTCAAGGTACAAAATCCCTTTCAGGCAGTTGGGTCATGAGTGAGCTAGGCCATGAAACATGTCATTTTTCAGTACACAACCACTATCCCACCTACACCTCTCCCCCAGCTGATTAACGGCTGCAGATGGCTTTGACGTCCCCATTCAGTGTTCATCCGGAGACAATCGTGCTAGCAGAAAAAAAATAATGTAGACAGGTTTGTCAGTAGTCTCATGGTGCCAGTCATAATCTGCTGTCTGAGTCAGTGCCCTAAGGAGCAGGCATGACACTGACATTTCAAATGGATCACAGAGGCCAGCGGTGTTTCCCACTACTTTTGCAGAGCTAGTCAAGAAGTGCAGCAGAAGCACAAGGTCTCTCAAGCTACCTTCACACAGCCCATCTCCCACAGCAGGACAAGAGTGCAGAAGAGTCCTTTGCATAGAAGGAGATGAAGGTGTATCGTGGCATAGCCTAAAGCACCCTAGGCCTAGATGATTAGCATTATCAGGCATCCCTCCCTTAGCCACAGTATCCCTCCTTGCCTCAAGACAGAAATGCTGCTCCTCTAATGCACAAATCACTGCTGCCCTTCCCCTAGTGAACTGCCCTCCTTTCTCCACAGAGGTTGTTTTCCCATAGAAGTTCTTTCCACTCATGGCTCTCCTCACAGTTTGAAACTGGGTCCAGTTGTTTGGTTCCTTGTGTACTGAAAACACAGACACACACAAATACACACACACACAAAAAAAACCCAACAAGAAGGTAATCTCCAGCCATTTAAATCACAAGTTGCTGTGTTTTGTTTTTTTTTTTTTTAAGTCAAGTTATTGATGATACATCATTATTAAAAAAAAAAAAAAAGTTTTTGCTAGGAAAATAACAGGTTTTGTCATCAGTTTTCCTTCCTACTAGAAGCCGTTAGTGTTCAAAGTTCAGCAGTTCAGGTCAGAAAGGGGTAGGAGTAACACTACCTTGTCAGCACTACCACAAGCAAGAATTGGATATCATCAAATCTCTGGGGGTTCTTTTGTTTATTGCTCATCTTTTAGGCCACAAGTGGATAACATCAGTTTATTTAAGAGCAGAGGGGCTATCTTCTGTTTTTATAGTTCCGCAGTTAACATAGAAAAGGGATTTCAAAACTCTTTCAGGGAAGTGGTCATTGGAACTTTTTCTACTGTATAGCACTCTTGCACAATGTGTATATTTTGCACCCTAATACCAGAATCAGCCTGTAATTTGCAGTGTGTTTTGTACGCTGTGCAACTGAATATCCAAAGAGATGACCACAGTCGACTTGTCTGTCTTTGCACACAGGGTTAGTTTCTGCATTAATCCTGTAACTCCTGCTTTTAGAACTCCTGCTTTTAGACTCCTATGTCTATTCGAAAGATGCTTGCTCTTGCTTTAATATCAAGTGCCAAAGAGCACAGCAGTTGCCTGTTTGTTCTGATGGATAACCATCCATTTTCTTAAAAAAGTATGGCTCCTTTTTTTTCCATATTATATCCACTAATGATTTTTCTGCCTAACTGAAGGCAGAACTGCTTTCTGTTGGAAAAGTCTTCCACATCTAGGTAGACCCTGCTCTGCCTTCTCTCAGGTATACTACACCAATTGCTTTAGTATCTCTTCACCAGGAAGTGTTTACAAATCTCAACTTATTCTTTCCTAGACATTGCATTTCTTTAAGCAACCCAGGCCTTGTAAATGGTCACTCCATTTTAGTATCTATCCCAGTTACCTTATCTACAGTTATAGTATTTTTCCTTCTACCCTTATCTGATGTTCTCCTGCTTATACAAAATCATATTAGCTCTCTGACATATAGATTGGGAGCTCACACCAGTCCTTATCGTAACAGTGACTATTAGGGTGCAGATGCTCAGAACAGTGCATGTACACTCTTCTAGATACAGGACATATACAGGGAGGCACTTCTCTTGATAACATATCCTAATATCTGGCCTTCACCAACAAACTTCACCAACAAACTCAGCCAAATTCTCCATGTTGATCTATTACTGGCACCACATAAAACTAAATAGCTACAACGTGCCACATCTACACTTTTTTTTTTTTTCTACAAATATTTTGATATAACATTTCAAAGTATACCTAATTGGTAGCAAAGAAAGAAAATGCTCAGTAGTGTTATTTTAATGAGTATGCTGGACATCTTCCTTGCAAACATGCTGTCCTTCTGAGGTTACAGTTCAGAACAGAGGAAGTGCTTTCTGAAGAATTTGTTTCCTAAATATGATTTTTTTTCAGTTGAAAAATAATGATTCAACACTCTGATAGAATTTTGCTGGAAGTAGTAAAAAGACCTCAATTAGATTAAAACAAATAAACAAAAATCATCATAAGCAAATGCTCAAATCAATAGGCACAACGATAATAACATATCTAGATTTTCCTAAATGCAGACTGCAAACAGTTGATGTCCTCAGTCTGTTCCTATGAAAAGTTTCAGTTTGACTTTGGACACAATTGAAGTAACTAAGTTTAAAGGGAAATGAGCAAGGCTGAAAGTGAGGCCTGTAAAACTCATTTTGAGGTGCGAATGCTCACTTGCAGCATGGATATGAACTTTCCAGTGATTGTTTCTTGTCCCCTACAGAGTGATCTTTATGCTAATAATACCCAAACTTATACAAACTTGAAAGTAAATTGTACAAATTCAATTAAAACAGGCTTGCTACAATCTCTACCAAATACTATTTTCAGGAGACCATACAGATGTGATGTTACTAGTTTTGCAGCCCCTGTTTTGTGAATAGAAATCTGTTGTTGAGAATGTTTATATACTATTAAAAACATCTAAATTAGACCTAGTCAAGTTAAATGTGTTTTTAAGACCTCTGTGTTAGGTTAGCAACCCTTTAGTGTTTAAGCTGTAAATTTTACAGTGCTAAAAATGCAGATTAGTGAAGTAACTATGCTTGTTTCTCACTGCACGTGTTTTTAATGTAGATCTTAAAGGCAACTGTCAGTACACATAAAAGTAATACATTTTTTTTTTCACTGCCTTACAAGAACAGATGTATTTACATAACTTCAGTGCATGCTAACAGTATCACCTATTAGTTGCTCCCATTAGAAAGACAGTAAATTGAGGAAGTGCTAGCAGAAGTTACTTGTACAAAATAGACAAGATCAATGGCAGGAACAGGAATGGATCTCTTGCTCCTAGGTCTTCTGCGAGTGCCTTTCTTTTTGCTTCTTTTGTTACTACCTTTAATCTCTTCATTGGCTGAGGAGTGGGATGTACGTAGATATATTACGCTACAGCATTAAAACAATAGTTTTTAATATCCTCTCATTCCTACATGAAGCGCCGTACCTAATAGCTCTAGCTCTCTAGTATGATGTGCCAGACACCTTTGGGGAACTGGAGGGCCATATAGTGATGCTGCCATATAGTTCAGGGCCATATAGTGATGCTGCATAGCACAGTCACTTGCAGCACCAGCAGTGCTTGAGAGTCCTCCTAAGACTAAAAGGAATAGCCAGTCATAGCACTTACAGCCTTTTGCTACAATGCAAGGAGATTAGACCTTAATTCACACAGGTTTGAGGGCTGATAGAGGACATCTTAGTGAAGATAAGCACAAGGTCTGAGAACTTGATGCACTTCTCACACCTTGTTTATGGCCAATTAACAGGATAATCATTCTCCTCTGCAAATATCTAAGTAATCGCTATGTTGTTTTTAATAATTAAGTTCTACTTCTTTGGGCCCCTTTTAGAGCAACATTTATCAATTCCACAAAGTGTTAAGACCTTAGTTCTTGGTCCATCGATCAAAACTGCTCATTTAAACACAACAGCAATTTAATCATTCCTACACTTTATGGCATAGGATTTTACTCTGATGGGTAGGAGTAACAATGGGCACTTTAGCATTTGTTCTTCAGCAGAAAGTTTAATACTTTCAGTCAACACAACAGATAACATTCATCTTCTTGGCTCCATTCTTCCAATGAACCCACTGGTATTTTAAAATGGCAGAAAAATCATTAAAGTGTTTGTCGTCTGCCCCAAAGTCTTTGGGGACTACAGCCTTCCTTTAAAAATGATGTAATTGTTTCTGGCTTTTAGGTCCACTCTGCTTCGGTGACATGCAGCTTTATTAATTAATTTTTAGTAGTATTTATTCATCATTTTTTTGCTAGTAAAAGACAAGCCTCTCCCAATCACAACAGACATACCACACATGCCTCATGATCCCCTCTGGACAATAAATTGAGAATAGATTGAGGCTGTCTCGCAGGACACAGTGAAATAGCTCATCATCTTTTTTTGTTTGGACAAAAAAAAAAAAAAAAAAAAAAAAAACATGTTTTATGGCTTACCTCAAGAGGCAAAAAAAAAAAAATGACAAAAAGTATACACTGCAAGGGCACTGTTTTTCAAAAGACAATTTTCAACAAACAATTGCAGACAACCTTTGGCCTTGTCCCAATGTATCTGCACTAACAAAGAAGATCCTTTTCTGAAAGGGGTTTATTCTCGGCCATTTTTATGCCACAGTTTTAATAGCTAAGAGATTTTTCATGAGCCATCTGAACTTTTACTAAATTTTGCTGATGCAAAGACTTATGAGAAAGAGAAGGGGAAAACATAGCACTTTTCTTCTTATTATTCTAATATTGGTGCTCTTCTTCATTTTGTTGTTAGTTTGCTGGAGATTTTTTTTTCTTTCTTCCCTTTTTTTTTTCTTTCCCCAGGACTGTCTGTTGATGCTTTCTTCTGCTTATGGTTTGCCTCCCCTCTCTTCCTTTTCTACGGATGTTTCTGAGTGCTGTTTCTGCAGGGATAGCTGTGCATAGCCTCATACCCCTTCAAACCATGCTCACAGAGCTCTGCTTCTGACAGGCAAAGTGGCCTGTGGCTTCTACTGTTTCAACTGCAAAAAAACAGATATCCAGATATGGATAATCTGGTTACTTTTGTGAGGTTAATTTTCCCGTCTCTCTCCAGCTGGCTGCTAGAATCCTTCTCCCTGCTTCACAGCTCTTTATCTGCAATAAGAAGTTGAGTCGAGCTAAGTAAACCTCACAGAGAAATTCCCTCTGTCTTACCAAACTTTTGTGTTAATTCAGGTTAAGCAGACTGACCTATCTTTGCTGGGAAACAGCACGTTCACAGGCAGGAGTCAGTAAGAAACTGATTAATTTTTCTGATCGACAGTCATAACTAATGTTTTTTCCCCACAACAACAGAGAGCACCTACGGTGATCTATGTGTTTTTAATCTCCTTCTCTGCTACCCGCTCTGTAAGCTCTGGCTACAGCAAGTAGTCATCAAAGAACTCAAGGTTGTAACATCAATAAAGTGTGAAAAACTTGCCTTGCTTATGTAAGGTTAGCCAGTTTAGGGTGGGGCAAAGTTATGATAAAAACATTACACATTTCTACCACATATTTGCAATATATGACAATTTATTGAGGAAGAAAATGAAGTAAACTGGGATGTTTTGTTCATTTACACTCAGCTGGACCTGAAGCTTTTTTTTAATCACAATATATGACACCTCAGGGCAACTGGTTTTCCTTCAGATTGTACTAAAATAACAGTAATTGTAGTTTGTTCCAGAACAATGAACAATGCTGAATTTGGAAATGGAAAATGTAATTATTTTCTTTCTCCTGGACATATGACAATGTACACTCTGATCCTGGCCTCCCTTCCAGTACAGTAGGAGGAATTAATTATTTGTGCATCTGGTTTGCAGTTTTCCCATATTTACCATCCGTTCTTATCCACTTCACAATTACAGAGGATGTTAAAAAAAAAAAAAAGCCTTTCAAAACCCTGGGGTATAAACAACAATGCCCGGTGGAAGGAAACCTTGAGAGAACAGAATAGAACAAACTGCTGGTTTCATATGTCCAAAAGTCACTTGAATGCATTAGTATCCTCCTTAAAACTGCTAAGCGGACTCTGAGCTTATCTCTTTCTGTGTGAAACTAAAAGGATAGACCTCTCCTGAACAGGCTTAGGTGAACCTGAGGTGAACGGAATGTAATTGCCTCAGTTTCCTCTGAAGACAAGATGGTGAGGTTAAAACTGCAGTATGCAGGTGGCCATCGTGTGATCTCACCTCCACTGTCCTTTCTGGAAATTGGTTAATTAGTTCTGGAGCTGAAAATCCATCATTCTGAGGAGAAAAAAATATATAAATATATATATATATGTATATTATGGAAAACAGCTTTACACTTCTGAGTGTAGTGATTTTATCTTATCTTTATATATAATTTCAAATATCCACTCCATTTCCCAAAATGTGGGTTACTTTGAATGTATTGGCTCTATATGGGCCACCTCCCAAGAGAAAAACACAGGAAACTTCATACTGTTTTACAGGGAGTACATAGAAAAGCTGGTTTTAGCAAAAATGCAGGAAATAGTGTCACAGAAATGACTAACAGTTACCAGTTTGTTACATATCATATGTTATACTTATGTTCTGTAGAATGTTATTTAAGTTTCTTAGGTATCAGTCTCATGTACTATGAAACAGTAAAATAATACTGCTCTACAAAATCTGAAATGTTTCTGATATCTTTCTTTATAATATGTGCATTCTCAGACTGCAGCTGACACAGTGGGTGTATGCATTCATTTATTAATCTAACCTTGCTCAGAGTTATGCCAGATCTTTGAATTGCCAATATCAACTGCCTGGTCACTAGTGCCCTGGTCACTAGCTCTGCTGGGCATTTTGCTATGTTATGATTAAAAGTCAGACTTAAGCCCAATAGAAACTGGAAAGAGTCCTATTAAACCAAGAGAGTTTTTTTCCTCATCTTCAGCCAGGTTAAATATATGTCCACATTATATTAACTCCAAGTGTAAAAATTCAGATTTTAGATTTTTGTTGATCTATTTCAAGTACTGTCAGCAGATATTTTTCCTTCAGAGGGTTTTTTTTTTGTCAAAAAAAATGTTGAGGGAATACTAACAATATATTTTATAAAGAAAAACACTCTAAGATAAAATATTTGCAGCAGATCACATTTTATAACATTCTTTACTAGTAACCAAAAGAAATGATCAGTCCTCTTCTTTGCTACAGCAGATAATCTTGCCACATAACTTCTTTCTTAAATAATCACACCCTTTATCAAAACTACCCATGCTTTTGTTCCTATCAATCCTCTATCCCCTTACGCTATCCCCTTATGAAAGTTAGAACACTTTTTCCAATTTGCAACCTAAATAATCTTTAAATATTTAATACTTCCTGATTTTGAGTCAACTTTGTCTTTTAGTTTAAAAAACCAATGCATTTAAGTCTGCAGTCATTTCCCTTGCCAGTCTGGCTTTTTTTTTTATCAGATTGAACAGCACAGATTGGAAGGCATCCCCACAAAAAGACAGGATATCTGCTTTGCACTGTTCAGTGTGACAGCTCTTTATTTTATCTCACCTATTTTCCACTATATTTGTCCTCATGGTACAGCACTGAGCACTTTAGTGCAGTGCTACAAAAGGCCTCTCTCTGCTTCCTTAAATAACTGAATCAGTATTCCTCTAAAGCTATTGTATTCAAGATATAATTAATTAGCCTGATACCTCATAATCTCATACTGTCATCAACACTCTTTTTGGTTAACTACTACACAGCTTGGCAACAGCATAGTTCCCCAACACAACAAATTATTGTGCAGAATGAAGACAAAGCTTTAATTCTGGCTTCAGACAACGTCCCAGCTTCCTCCTCTCTATTCCAGGGCTCTTTCACACTGCAGAGGTTGGAATATAAAGCTGCTCGCCTTGTTTTCAGCAGCATTTGCAGTAATAAGCCATGCAAATCATACAGGACACTTTTAATAAAACAATGTGGAGTTTTTATATTATCATAATAGTTTTGTTCCCCGGCTGCTCCTTTTAGGGAAGAGTAGAAAACGCCCATGTAAAGTCTCCATACCTTTTCCTGGCTTAGAATGAGGGCAGGCTCAAAACTGACCCTCACAGGCTGGAATAAAATCTGTTACATCTCTGTGATTCCCAGTTTTATCTTTGGCTTCAGGTACCTAATTACTTTATTCCCACTACCCTTTTACCTTTACTACAACGGAGATTGGATACCATCAGAAAAGTAGGATGCATCACTATTTTATCAGGATGCCAGGGTTCTTTTAAGCAACAGATAAGCACAATATAAAACAAATATTTTTTATCTAACAAAGAGTTAAGATGCAAAGGTATGGCTGATCAATTTGGAAAGATGGGTGCAAATACAGAACACGGGAAAAAATAAACTGAGCCCTAGTCTCTGTCATTTGAGATTTATCTGCGACAGCTTTCACATATGTGCATGGAAAAGATTAATGGTATCCTGGCTCAGGAGTTTTCCCTTTCCTTGCTTTCTTTGCAGGATCCTGAACTGAAGCCCACACCAACTCAACTAAACTTAATCATAAACAGGATGCCATGGTGTACAAATGAGAATATGGAAATTCTCAACTTCCTTTTCAGGTTGTTAATCAGTTCTTAGAGACTGCAGTAACTGCAAAGAGATTTGTAGTTCTCTTTGGAAGTTTCTGAAAATAAAACAAAAGTTTGTCTGGGATGCTTTTTAATAAGCTACTTTTTTCTATTTGACTTCATCTTTCTTTGGAACTTGTTCAAATTACAATGTTTTTGGCCTTTTCCCTTCCCAGATAACAGGGCTTGCCTCACAAAACATGTTCACATAACATTTTTTTTTTTCAGTGAGCAGGAGAACTGATGAAACCTGTTTTCCTGTGGACTAAAGGCATTATTTTCCAAGTCCAGCCCTCACATCATGTCTCATATGATATCTTCATTAGGAAAAAAAAAAAAAAAAAAAAAAGAAAATGGAAATCACAGGATCAGCCAAAAAAAGAAAAAAAAAAAAAAGAAAGGGCATCTCGGGCAATTGTGTTCATTGGAGTTTGAGTTTCAAGTAGTCAATGTCTACACAACCCATTAACGTGATAAATCTGGCATAGAGACACAGTGCGCTGGTTAAGAACAAGGCAGAACCACAGACCTGCCGGATCCCCCATCCCCGACGGCGGCAGGTCCCGGGAAAGGCCGCGCCGGGAGCGAGGGGAGGAGCCGCTTCCCAAGGCCAGAGCCCCTTGGAGCGAGTGCCCGGGGACGGGGCGCCGAGGAGCCGCGGGTCGGGGCCGTGCCCGCGGCGCCGGGGTGCTCTCCACGACGAGAGGCCTCCATCCCGCCGCGCGTCCCGCAGGGAGCGGGCGGGAAGCGTCGGGCTCCCTCCGTCATCTCCGGAGCAGCCGCGGAGCTGCCCGCGCCTCAGTGGCACGAGGGAGCGGAGGGCGGCGAGGCCCCCGCGCGATCCCCCCCGGGGGGTCATGCGGAGCGGGAGAAGCGCCCGGCCCGGCCCTGCCCGCTCCTCGTCCCCGGCAAGGAGAGCCGGAGGGTGGGCGCGCGAGGGAGCCCCGTGGGGCCGCGGCCCTCACTCCTCTTTCTCGAAGTTCTCCTCGGGGATGAGCGTCCGGAAGGGGTAGTCCCAGAAGCGGGTGCTGATGCCGAAACCTGCGGGGCGGCCGAGAGGGCGCTCAGGGGGACGGAGGTGCCGCACGACCCACCCGCTGCCCGGCGCCGCTCGGGGGCTGGCGGGGCCAGTGGAGTGATGTTAATGATGATGATGAGGAGGAGGCCAAGGCCAGCCCGAGGGCGGGCGAGGGAGGCTGCGGAAGGAGGCGGCAGCCTGGCCCTGCCCCAAGGTGAGGAGGAAGAGGGAGGAAGAGCAGCGGGAGCGAGGGCTGGTGCCAGGCGGCGGCGGGGCCGCCCCACGGCTTATCTGCGCGGGGCGCGTTCTCCTAGGAGACCGGGCAAAGGGCGGCTTGAGCAAGCGCGGGAGCCTCACCCTGCGCCTGCCCCGGCCCCGGGCGCCGCCGCGCCCGCCACCTGCCGCGCTCGGCCCCGCAGGTGGCGCACGCGGCCCCTGGGGGAGGCTGAGCAGCGTCCCGCCATCGCCCCCGCCCGCAACGCCACCCGTCTGCACCCAAAAGCACTGCCCTCTGGTCTCAGCGTGCTCCCCAGCCCCTCGTTTAACCTCAGTTAAACCAGCATCAACGTGCCCGCCGGCGGCACCCGGAGCGACGCCGAGCACGTGTGTCCCTGCAGGGAGCCGCGGGCAGGGAGCAGAAGGGACCCCACACTTGTCCAAGGCCCTGCAAAGCTCCTGGCACCTCAGCCACCCCGTGGCACCCAATGCACAGGCGCTCGCCCTGTCACCTGCTTTCTGGTGCTCAAAGTGGTGCTTCACGTGGTAGGCCTTCAGCCCGTACAGGTACGTGCCCTTCCTCGGCGAGCCGTAGTGCAGGTAATAGTGCATCATGTCGTAGATCACGTAGCCGCAGAGGCCCCCGACGAACACAGAGAGCCCCAGCATCTCCGGCAGCAGGATGCGGAGCAGCCCGTAGAAGAAGCCGATGACGAGCGCCGCCGGCACGGGGGGAAACACCAGGCGCGAGCTGTCAAAGGGCGACTGCGAGAGGAGGAGGACGGTGAGGTAGGAGCTCCAGCCCCTCTGGATCCCCCATCCCAGCCGGGAGCCTGCTAAAAGCCTGACGGAGGCCCCGGCCGGGCCTGGGGCGGCCCAGCAAACCCTGTCCCCAAAGAGCCCCTTCTCGGCCACCCTGTGCTCCAGCTGGGCCTCTTGGAGCTGCAGCGCTGCCTTCTCAGAACACCCTTTTGCTCTTTCTCCTTCTTTTGGAAAACAAGCCAACAAAACCCAGGAGCAAAGCAGTACCCAGAGGCCTCCCCTTGCAGGTCTACCCGCGGTGGGAGCAGCCCGTTGCTGGCGGCCGCTCCGCAGGACACGGGCAGCTGCAGCCCCGAGCTCCACGGGGACGTTTCCTGCAGCGAAGCTACAGGGAGTCCGTCACTTTTAGCTCTTTCCATCACCCGGCACCAGCAGAGCCGCCACATTTGACTCAGGCTTTGGGGGACCCATGACCAGGAACCGCCGTCCCCGGCGTCACATAAGGGCGCCCGCTCTGGCCCGTGACACCGCTGGGGACAGTGAGGCCACACGGCACGTCCGAGGTGCTCCGAGAGGCTCCGCCCGGGCAAAGTCCAACGGTGCCACGGACGGGGCCAGTGCAGTGGCCGCCACTCACCTTGTGATGCTGCCCGTGCAACAAGAAATGCAGCGTGATGAGATAGTAGTTACTGGCGGGCGGCTTCATGTGGAAGACAAAGCGGTGGATGAGGTACTCGATCAGGGACCACAGGAACATGCCCAGGAGGAAGATGAAGGGGAAGTAGTATTTGTGCACAGGGATGGAGTACTCTGCACAAGGAGACGGGCAGCAGTCAGCGGCCCTGGCGGTGCCGCGGCCCCGGCCTCGCTGCGGCTCTCCCCACGCTTCCATCGCGCTCCCCAAAGGTTATAAAGCAGCAAAGCCCCCTCTGCAGCAGCGCTGGGTTTGGGCAAGGCCGAGTGCCCCCCCCAGATGGGCGCAGCGGCTGCTGGCACCGCGTGGCACCTCGCCGAGAGGAGCCGAGCGGCCACAAACAGGGCGCTCCAGAACAAAGGACACAGGCGGCCCCCGGGCGCCGCTGCCGCCGCGGCGCTTGTTGTTCCCGGACAGAGGGAGATTGAAGGGCAGGCGCTGGGGGCAAACAAGCGCCGCTCTGTGCGGGGCCGCGGCGCTCAGAGCCGGGTTTGTTCCCGCGCGGCGGCCGGCCCGCGCCGTGGGCGGGAGCGCGCGCTGGCACACGGAGGGGCAGGGGACAGCAGAGCGCCCGGCAGCACTTTGGGCTGATTTGTGGCTGGGGTGGGAAGGGGTCCAGACCTTTTGACACCCCAAAAACGCTGTGAAGGGCAGCAAGTCCTTCCCTGCTTCCAGGTCTCCCACAGGCTCCCATCCTGCAGGGATGGCCCTGGCCTCGCCGATGGGAGCTCACTGCTGGCAACCCCCAAGCAGCATGCGGGTGTGCAAGGGGACAGGGTGGGCAGCAGCCGGGGACGCAGCGGAGGGCGAGCAGCACAAGCTCCGGGCAGGCTGCAGCACCGCTGCGGGCGCTGCCGCAGCTCCCTACCTGTGGTGAAGGAGGAGAAGAGGCGAGTGTTGCCCTGAGCCAGCGCCGTGTAGCTGACCCAGCTGAGATAGAGCACCACGGGCGTCCACACCAGGAACACCACGTACCTGGAGCAGGGGCACGAGGTAGGCGTCAGCGGCGCCCACGAGCCCACCCGGCACGGCTCTGGCGGGCACTTACCACGCCGTCTTGGAGAGCGCCTCCACGAAGTCCGAGTGGAAGAGGCGGATGGGCCGGTCCACGGGCTGGTGCACCCACTCGTCGTACTTCTCGCCCAGGTGGCCCACCTGCCACAGCAGCGGCTTGCGCCAGTCCACCAAGTCCTGGGGGGGCACAGGGCGTCACCAATGCTGCTCGGTGTGGGGCCACGCTGCCCGGCACCACGACTGCCCGCTCGAGGGGGCACCACCGCGATGCTTCTCCCCATCAAGCTATCGAGATCAAACAGCAGCCCCAGATGCCCCTGGCTTGGCCAGCAAGCGGCCAGGACTACGGACATCCCCAGGATGTCTCCCCTCATCCAAGGGCTTTCCCAGTAGTGCACAGCCGCTACCACCCTTGCTGCCTGCAGCAGAGTGAAACGGGAGCACGGGGAGAGGACACGAGATGGGAGGGGGGATTCAAATTCCTCTGCTGCACATGGTCGCCTTCCTGCAACGGGACATGGAGGGACCCAGGCATCCGGGTTCGTGTGCCCACGTGGGCAAGCGGCTCTGGGCAGGAAGGAGAGGCGCGAGCGGCAGCGCTGCCTCCCGCGGCCGTCGCGATCGCCGAGGCGCCTCTTCCACGGGCCGTGCCAGGCAGGGCTGTTTCTCCATCCCTCCTGCACCCCGGGACAGATACCGCGCGGGCACAGGCAAGCGCGGGAGGCGCCGGCTGCCCCACGGCGGCCGCGCTCTGCCTAAGCCAATGGCCACAGTGGGTGCCCGACGCGACCAGCCCGGTGGGATGGGGCCGCGATCTCACATCCATTGAGGTCACCGTTGTCCCACTCACTCAACCCAACCACCACGGAGAACATCCCATGGGCACCGGGCGGAGCGGCTCGCAGAGCAGCTCAGGGCTGCCACTTCCCCGGCTCCCTTGTTAGCCCGTTGGCTAATGCCAGGCTACATGCGACCCGTCCCCAGCGCTCACCGTGTCCGGATCCACCGTTTTACACCGCGGATCCATCCTGCTCGGTGCAGGAGCTGCAACATCCAGCAGCTTCTCTTCCTCCAGGAGACTCTGCAAAGACAAGAAGAGGACAGGGCCATCAGTCTCCCGTGGCTGCCACATCCCCAAATGACAGGGGGGAACCTGCTGCCACCAAGGCTTTCTGTCTTGTTTTTTTTGTAAAATTTGCACCACAAAAAGGTTAATTTAGGATGTGCAGTCATTTGGGGTTAAAACTCCAAAACGGTCCCAGTTAATCCCCGCCAAACAGAGCTCCCCTTGCTACCCGAGTACCAACCATGGGGCATCTCCCCACCAAGGCTTCCTGGCCCCACGAGCACCCGCAGCAGACGGGAACCAGGCCCCGCTGGAACAAGGGCCCCGTTGGGCAGCCGCGCTCCTAAAAGCATCCCCAAAAAAGCACCCCAAAAGCATCCGACAAAAGGGATGCAAGGAGCAAAGAGGCAGGGAGGCACAAGCCTCCTGCGCCAGGCCCCGTGGGGATGTGGCACCGTGCTGCCCTTGAACACAGAGCGACAAAGCGGCAAAGGGCCTGGGGACGGCAGTGCCCTTGGGCCTGCAGGCTCCTTCTGCCACTAAATACGTGCCAGAGAAGCACCCAGGACCCAGGGCTCTCGTGGCGGCTGCCAAGGGCACCCGTGCCCAAGGGCGCCGGGTCGCGGGCGCCTCTAATCGCCGCGGGACCAGGAGGGGACAGCGCGTGCGGTGCAGCCTGGCACTGTGCGCCCCGCCAGGTACTGCGGGCAGATCCACGGCTCGGCTCGGCCGAGGAGCTCGGCCTGGGCAAGAGGTGCCCGAGCGCGTGGAAAAACCCAGGTGGGAGCTGCTGCTGGCTCTGCCCGCGCGCCCAAGGAGGTGGCGGCGGCGGCCCCCGGGTGGCCGTGCCTCGGCGGCGAGCGCGGCCCTGGCACGGGCATGCCGAGCGTGCCTTTTCCTCCGGCTTCCCCGCTCCGAGTTACCCATTAACCAGGAGCGGGGCCTGGCCCGGCCGAGCAGCCCGGCTCCGCGATGCCTGCTCGCTTTTCCGGGTGCCGAGAGAGGCTCCGTTTTTCCCAGCGGATGCTTCGGGCCATGCTCTGGGCCACCGAAAGGCCTCACATGGCAACAGCCCCTCCCCGTAATCCCTGTGCAGCAAAGCAGCGCTGGCAGCCCGGGATGAAGGAGGAGGCCGAGCGGCGTCACCTGGACGGGGCGGACAGGACTTTAGTCCGTCTCATCCCGGCGGCGCTGACGCAGAGCCCCGGCGTTGTTTGCCGATACTAGACACTCCTTGCGGGACGGGCTCCGGAGCCGCTTGTCAGATGGAGCCCAAGCTGCATCCCGGGGCGGGGCGGGAGCCGGGACGGGCCGCGTTCCCGCCGGGACGGGCCCCGCGTGCCGGGTGGGCCCTTTGCAACGCGAGCTCACGGCACGACCCCACACCGCTGACCTGCCCGTGACTCCCCAGCCGGATTTCCAAGGGTCCCCGCCAAAATTCTCAAGCTTCCCACACACCTTCCTTCAGCCGGGCAGCGCCACATGCCAAGACAGGGGGGAAACATCCCTGGAAAGGCAGTCAGCTGCAGCTTGGCCCGGGGGGCTTTGGGAGGAAACGAGCCGGTTCACAACAGCCGGGGGTGCTCCCCGCCACGCTTGCCGCCGGCGCCGGGACGGATGCTCTGGCCCTGCCGCAGCAGCCCCACGGCCTCTCCTCCTCTCCTGCCCTTCCCAACACTTATCAACATGCACAAACACCTGAGGGGAGAAGGTGGGGAGGAAGGAGCCAAGCTCTTCGCGGTGGTGGCCAGTGACAGGACAAGGGGCAATGGGGACAAGTTGAAACCCAGGCAGCTCCATCTCCATGGGAGGAGGAACTTCTGCACTGTGAGGGTGCCAGAGCCCTGGCACAGGCTGCCCAGGAAGGCTGCGGAGTCTCCTTCTCTGGAGGTCTTCAAATCCACCTGGATGCCACCCTGTGCCCCGTGCTCTGGGTGTCCCTGCTGGAGCAGGGGGGTTGGACTGGATGATCTCTAGAGGTGCCTTCCAACCCTATTCTGTGATTCTGTGTGCCACATCCCCAGCCCTGCAAGCCACAGGGGACATCGCTGCTGGCCCCAGAGCATCCGAAGCATCGGCCAAGGGGGACTGCGGTGAGACCCCGCAGGCGCCCAGGGCCTTGGGAACCGCGCGCGCTGCTCGGGAAGCGCCCGAGGGCTGCGCGTCGCGCTGGGCGTAGCAGCAGTGAAAGCGGGTGGAAGGCAGCTTGGCCAATAAATATATAAATAAATAGAGGTGACATGCACAGCCCCATGGGTGCAGCGCTGCCCGGGCCGGCGGGAGCGCGGCGGGCCCGGAGCGCAGGCGAGGCCAGGCCGCCGAGTGACTCACGGGGACGCCCTGCCGTTGCTCAAACCCCACCGCTAATTAGACGATCCCTCTCCCCTCCAGCGGCGCTGTTCACATCCCGCTCGGGCAATTATCACGTCGCGCTTTGATCTCCTTAAATACCACTTGCGCGGAAATTAAGATGGGATTTATATTTACTTTTTTCGGTAATCTATCTAGAGAGATCGGGCTCCGTGATTCACACGGGGAGCCACCAGGGCCGCCCGGGTGCGGGGCGGGCACTGCGGCGCTGCCCTCGCAGCGGGGAACCCGTCGGGCCGGTACCTCGGTTCGCCCCAACCCGTCGGGCTTGTTCCGCCCATCGGGAGTCCCGGGCCGGCCGAGCGCCCGGAGAGAGGCGCTGCCCGGGGCGAGAGCCGGCGTTGCGCCCAGCGCTCACCCCGCGGCGGCCAGCGCGGGCCCTGGCACCCAGGGCAAAAAAGAGAGGGAAAAAAGAGGAAAATGAAAAAAAAAAGAGATTAAAGAAGAAAAAAGAAACACAAGTGCAAACAGAGCGAAGGGCCAGCAGCACGGCCGGCCGGTCAGTGCCCCGTGCTGGAACGTCCCGCAAGGGCAGAGCCCCAGAGGGAAGGGGGAAGCAAGAGAAGGGAAGGGAAGCGCCGGGGTGGCAGTGAGGAGCCTTCCCTCCCACGGGGCGCGTTCCCCGGCGGCGGCGCTGAGTCACAGCGACGGGCACAGGTGGTGGGGCCGCCCGGTGCCGCTCCCCGCCGACAGGTGCCCCTGCCTGGCCCACGGTGCCGCGTGGGCCTGGCGCCAGCACCCGCCGCTGCACAAGGCCCGTGCGGAGCCGCACGTCCTCGTGCGCAGCGCCCTGCGCCCCACGCCCTGCACCCATGGGGCAGGAGCAGCACTGGGCACATGCACGGCGGCTCCACAGGGCGCCCGGCACCGCCATCCTGAGCAGCGGGGCACAGGGACTGCACAGCCCCTGCACCTCACACCCCATAGGGCCCCCCGGACGCTGCCCCGTGCGCCCCGCAGACGCCAGCCCCCGCAGAGGGTCTGCAGCCCCACGGGCGCCGCTACCTGCTCGTCGGCGGGCTCCAGCTCGCCCACGTAGTACTGCTCGAGCCAGCGGCGCGCGTTGGCCGAGTGCCGGTGCGGCGGCCCGTCGAGCGCGGCGCTCACGTCGGTGCCGGCGCGGCGGCGCAGCAGCTGCTCGCCGC
>JAVCKT010132087.1:0-18988 GCA_032273925.1 Rhynchotus rufescens
GCTTTGGAAGGGTGGGATAGATGAGTGGACGGTGAGGTGGAGAAGGAATTGGCTTGATGGCAGGGCTCAGAGGGTGGCGATCCAGTGGGGTGTTGGGTCCAGTTGTTGGCCTGTAGTTAGCGGTGTCCCCCAGGGCTCAGTCCTCGGTCCCGTCCTGGTCAACTTAGTCATTAACGACCTGGATGAAGGCATGGAGCAAGTTTGCTGATGATACAAAACTGGGAGGAGTAGCTGATAGCCCTGAGGGCTGTGCTGCCATCCAGAGGGATTTGGGCAGACTGGACAGGTGGGCTGTGAGAAACCTCATGAAGATCCACTAGGGAAAGTGCAAGCTCCCTCCCTTGGGGAGGAATAGGCCCAGACCCCAGGAAAGGCTGGGCACTGACCTTCCGCAGAGCAGCCCTGCAGAGAGAGACCTGGGCATCATGGTGGACGACGTGTTGACGTTGAGGCAGCAGTGTGTCCTGGTGGCCAGGAAGGCCAATGGCATCCTGGGGTGCATTATGAAGAGCGCGTTCAGCAGGTCCAGGGAGATGATTCTATGAGCAAAGGCTGAGAGAGCTGGGCCTGTTCAGCCTGGAGAAGACAACGCTGTGGTTGCACCTGAGCAGTGTCTCTAAATACCTCAAGGGAGGGAATGAGGAGGATGAGGGCGGCCTCTTTTCAGTCGTAGCCAGCGATAGCACTAGAGGCCAAAACCAGCAAAAAAACTGAAGTACCAAAAGTTGCACAGGAACTTAAGAAAAGAATTCCTAACAAGGAGGGTGACAGAGCCCGTGAACCAGCTGCCCAGAGAGGTTGTGGAGTCTCCTTCTCTGGAGATCTTTAAAACTTACTTGGATGCAGCCCTGTGCCGCATGTTCTAGGGAAACGTGTGTGTGCTAGGGGATTGAACTAGATAATCTCTGGACGTCCCTTCCAACCTACAGTATTTTATGATTCTAGGAAGGGTACCACTGTCACTCACATGGTGTTCCTGGTGTGACAATATTTGCTATGTGAGCGGAGGCTCTAGGCAAGTGCTAGCCTTGGCTCTGCCAGTGAGGCAGGAAGCCCGAGAGGATGGGGCTGAGCCTGGCACAAACCTCTGCAAGGGAGCTGCTGGCTGCTGCACCAGTGAACAAAACTGCTAGAGCAGAAACAAAACCCGTTTTGTTTCTCACACAAATGGGATGTGTTTGCCTTCAGAGGCATAGAGGACATGCCGGTGCCTCTTCAGTTCCTGCTCAGTTGGGGCAGAAGAAAGGGATATTCCTGCTGGGCCGACAGAGTGAAAAGAGCCGCTGAGGCTCAAGAGCAGGGCTGCAAGAGAGGCTGAAGAGCCAAAGCCCAAATTCTAGCATCCAAGAGCAGAGAAACCTAACTGTGTTGCCTTCCTGTTCCCTCCTCAGGAAAGAGCTGGCCCTCCCATTCCAAGAGCCTCCTGGATCTCCCTCTTCAAAGAGAGGCGAGGGCAAGCGGCCCTCAAGGAAGAGCACGCTGTGGGGCACAAAGGGCCCCGCGCCAGCAGAAGGTGTGGGAGGCCTTGGGCAGCCCTCTGAGCAAGGGGCGTTTCGTGTGTGCCCAGCAGGCAAGGGAGCTTTGCAGGCAGCCAGGGCCCCGCAGGAGGATTGCTGCGTGCCTGGGGCAGCAGCCACGTTGCCTCAGTCCTTGCGAGGCGGGAGATGGCTGCAGGCAGGACAAATGGGCCAGGGGGTGGGTGGCAGCCTCTGAATCTGTGCCTGCATTAGGCGCATCCCCTGCGAGTGGGCCCATGCCGTCTCTGCTGCTCCCTCCTCCCTCCTCAATCTCCTCCTGCCATTTGTTCCGCTCGCCTTTGCAACACAGACACAAAGTGTCCAGAAGCACCAAGAGCTGGAGCAGCGCTCTTCCTCGCGCACAGGGATGCCAGCAGAGAAGTGAGTGTGAAGAGGCACGCGAGTTGCAAATTAGGCCCTGGCACCGTGCTGCACTGGGACCCCCCTAACCCTCAGCTGTGGGGCATGCTCCATGACATGCCCTGATATCAGCTGCTGGGGTGTGCAGGAGTAGGGGAGGGAAAAACTTCCAAGGGTCCCCGGGGAGCAGGAGAGGGACTTTGGTACTCCTCTTGCAGACATCTGCAGCTGCAAGCAAAGCAGAACAGGCAGCTCCCAACATCGTACAAAGTGCTTTGGGAGCACTCGAAGGCAAGGGTGGAGGAAAACCGCCAGAGGCTGAAGCAGGACGAGGAGGCTCGCCGGCAAGTAGCCTCCTACACAGACAAGGTCCCTGCTCCTGCCAAGAGCTTGGTGCCACGACATGGGGGAAAGAGAGTCTTTTGCTGCCCCCCTAGCCCAGGGCACACAAGTGCCCTTGGAGCCTGGCCTGGGCCTGCACCTAAACATGCACCTGAACATTGACTGCGGATCTGGCATGGCTCATTGGATTTCCAAACGGCACCTGCATGTTATGACTCACTCAGCATCTTTCTCCTCTCCCCCTCAGTGCGTTGCTGATGAGCAACATCCAGAAGAAGGAGCAGC
Source organism: Rhynchotus rufescens (assembly GCA_032273925.1). NCBI lineage: Eukaryota > Metazoa > Chordata > Aves > Tinamiformes > Tinamidae > Rhynchotus > Rhynchotus rufescens. Next base: position 2,505 of record JAVCKT010132087.1, read on the forward strand.
GGGTGCAGAAGGTGGCTGCTTGCAACAACAGTGTGCTCTTCCCCAAGAAATGAAGTGCCTTTCTGAGTTGCTGTGGGCCTCTCTTTGGTGCAGTGCGCAGCTTGCAAGCAGCCCCACGGTGACTGGCAGAGGGCACAAGGCAGCAAGGAGAGAAGGGAGCCCCCATCCTGGGACACTCTCGCTCAGGGCCATGACAATCTTGACCACAGAAAGGGAAGAAGAAAGGCCATTGGAAAGGCCATCCCAGTCAGCCACTTGGCAGATAATGCTGGTCACTGCGGCACTGCTTTCTGCTCTCCAGGAGAAGCCTTGAGCAAGGCCTGGAGGGCTCGCGCACAGACAGGACTTGCTTGCACTGCAGAGAAAATCTCCCATCTGCAGCCAAATGCAAAGCTAGCACGCCTGTGAGGGAAGCACTCTGCAGCCTTCCTGGCTGCTCTTCCCTGAGCGCAGCTTCCTTGCCTCAAAACAAGATCCGTACCAGCTAGTGGAAAACAAAGCATAAGGAAGACCTGGTCCAGTCCCTGCCCTGGCACAGGCACATTCTTACACAGAGGGAAACAAGTCATCTCACATTCTGGGTGGCAAACAGAAGGATGGTTTCTTCCATGCCTTCTTCCCAAGGGGGTTGTTATCACTCGCTGTTGATACTGGCATGGAACGAGTTGCTGTGTCATTGGAGGCGTTGCACCTCTGTTAGCCTGTAGCAGCAAGGCAGAAAGCTCTAGAGGAAGGGGACGCAGGCCAGCACAGGCCTCTGGAAGGCAGTTGCTGGCGCCGACAGCAGTGAGTAGCTCCTGGGAAGCAGAGCCCTCTTGCTCGCCTTGAACTCCCTGTTCCTCCAAGTGGCTCTGCTTGGGGAGAGCGCACCACACCTTGCGAGCAAAACGTCCCGCTCCATCATCCTCCACCCTTCTAGGCTGTGGGACAAGCACTGGCCAACACACTCTTGCCTCCCCAAATCCTTGGGACTTTTGGAAGGGAGCGGCAACGCTGGAGGCACTCAGATGGAGCCTTCTTTGGGACTTGCATACGCACAGGGCTTAAGCACGTGGGAACGCCTAAAATGCCTCCCCCAGGATGCTGCTGCCAGCAGGCCCGCCAGCATGCAGGGCCCTCCTCTTCTTCAAGCAGCTAAAGCCATTCTTCCTCCTGCTCCGCTTCCCCTGCCGCCGCTGCTCCCAGGGCTGCCGCACAGCGGTGTGATGGCGTGTCGCGTAAAGGGCCCTCGGTGTCGGCCCTTTGGACCCCAGGGCCCTCTCTGGGCACTGCGCTGAGGGAGGAAAAAGGGAAGGCCTGCGCGCTGTACACAGGAGAAGGAAGCAACATGCACACCGAGCACACTGGAGAGGGAGAGAAGGTGTCTGCCCTCTCCTTCGCAGGAGCAACACACTTGGGCATATCTGAGCTTTATGACAGAGCCACGCATCATGTCCTGCACTCCGATCACTTCAACACTTGTCTATGCACTTCCGCAGAGTATCCTGTGGATCGCCCAGGAGGCTACTGCAAAAAGGAGCAAGTGTTGATGGGCACGGAGAGAGGCCGCACGAACGCCCGCAGGGCCCCTGGATCCACATGCGCACAGGGGCCCGGGGAGGCCGCACGGAAGCCCATACGGCCCCCGGGATCACATGTGCACGGAGGCCCGGGCAAGCCGCACGAAATCCTGCAGGGAACTCTGTGCCACGGGTGAGCGGAGGCCCGAGGATGCCACACGAAAGCTTGCAGGGCCCCAACGCCACGTGTGATCGGAGGCCCATGGAGGCCACAGATAAACCTGCTGAGTCTCTGGGGCCAGGTGCACACGGAGGCCTGGGTTGGCCGCACGAAAGCCTGAAAGGCCCCTGAGGCCCACAGGTGCAAGGAGGCCCAGGGAGGCCGTATGAAAGCCCGCAGGATCACCGGGGCCACCTGCGCACAGAGGCCGGGGGAGGCCACACCAAAACGTGCAGGACTCTCACTCCACATGTGCACAGAGGCCCAGGGAGGTTGCACCAACGCCCGCAGGGCACCTGGGGCCACGTGCGCATGGACGACTGGGGAAGTCACACCAAATTTTGAAAGGACCCTGGGACATTTTCACCGGGAGCCCGCACGAAAGCTGGCAAGGACCATGGGGCCACGTGCACACGGAGGCCCAGGAGTGTCAGAAAAATGTCTGCAGGGACTCGGGGCCACGGGCACACGGAGGCCTGGGGAGGCCACATGGAAGTCCATAGAGGCCCGGAGGCACGTGTGCACGGAGACCTGCGGAGGCCGCACGAAAGCCCACACGGCTCCTGGGGCCAAGTGAGCACGGAGGCCTGGGGAGGCCGCACAAACTCCCGCAGGGACTCTGGGACCATGTGCGCACGGAGGCCCAGCAGTGTCGCACAAAAGTCTGCAGGGACTCGGGGCCACGTGCGCACAGAGAACCGGGGAGGTCACACAAAACCATGCTGGAACAACAAGACCAGGTGCACATGGAAGCCCTGGAAGGCCACACAAAATCTCCCCGGAACCTCATGGCCACGTAGGCACCTCGCAGTGATGCGGGGCCACGGGTGCACGGAGGTCCAGTGATTCCACATGAAAGCCCGCAGGTCTTCCGGACTGACATGCGCATGGAAGCTCGTGAAGGCTGCACAAAAGCCCACAGGGACCCCAAGGACAAGTGTGCAAAGAGGCCCGGGGTACCTGAGGCAACTCACGCATGAAAGCCTGGGGAGGCCGCACGAAAGCTCACAGTGATCCGCGGTCATGTGTGCACCAAGGCCCAAGGGTTCCACACAAAAGACCACAGGGCTCTTGGGGACACATGCGCACACAGGCCTGGCGAGGCCGCACGAAAGCCCGCAGGGCCCCAGGGGCCCGGCGCACTTCCATGGCCACTGGGAGTGGCATGGAGTCCTCAAAGCAGTCTTTGGTTTTCGAGGAAGAATCTGAACAGGATTGCTGCCCTCTCTTACCACACGGCCAGAACAACAGCACCATTGCAATGCAAACCATCCCCTTGAATTCACGTCACTCCACAAACAGAGGAAGACACAAAAACTCTCCCTAATGCGAAAAGACCCAGCCTGGCAGAATCACCACAAACAAGAAAGCCTCATCTGGCACTGCTCCCCAAAATGGGCTAGAAATCCTGGCCCTGCCCCAACACGCCCACTCTTGGACATCACTCTAGGCCACCCACGAGAGCCATGGGGCCCAGGCCATGCACTCAGCCTGCATTGCTAGGACACCGCTGGCAGCCGCACACGTGGAGCCGTGGCCTCACGCAGGGCCCAGGAGGCTGGGCAAAGCCCAGGGGACACTGTGTGTGAAGGCCGTGCTCCCTCTTCCCTTTCACGCCATCTCCGCCTTGAGCTTCACACAGCCCAACACCTTGCTGAGCACTGCTCGGGAAGGAGCTACTGCAGTGCCCCGTTTGCAACATCTCACACCTCTGTTCACCGTTCAGACACATTGCTGATGTGTCTGTCCTCAACCGTGGCCCCATGGCTGGGCTGAGGGCAGCAGCTTGTATGCCAGGCTGAAAGGGGACATCCCCCTCCTCCTTGCCTGCGTATCTCAGCTGCGAGCCGCCCACCTTATGCTGCAGCCCCTGGTGACACGCGCTGACCTCACACTGCCTTGTGCTGCATCACAGGGAGGTGACCACAGCGAGCGCCACGACACCCTCTCACTTCCCTGCCAGGCACGTGCGCTGCTGCTCACTGCTCGCCGTGCTCTGCTCCACTGCTGCCCTTTGGAGCTTCTCGGGGACGAGGAGTGCACACAGGAGGCAGTAGGAGTGCTCGGGGAAGCTCTCTCTCCCTCACGGGCTGATGAGAATTGGCTTCTTGGAGAGAGAGGTGTCTTTGGCCACGAGGCGGGAAGACAATTTGCTTCCTCTGCTGGACTAGTGAGCCAAGGACAAGCGGGAACGCAAGATGGACAGCTTCTGGACTAAGAAGATTGGTCCAGAGTGCTCCTTTTTGTTCCCAGTGCTCCTGAGTCTCTCCACGGAGGGTAAGGGCTTTGGGGGCTGCTTTGGCAGGGGACACACAACCTTGGCGTTGCCACAGCTGCTCTGAGCCCAGAGCTGTAGCCTGCACAAGACTGCGGCTCTTGCCACAGCCTGGCCTCAGGGTCCTGCCTGGCTCGCGACACAAAAGTGTCACGCGGGCCTCGTGGCTCTTGCTCCCGCGGCTCCCGCGAGTGCCAAGGCTCCCCTGGGCACAGCTCCCTCTGCTCAGGGAGTTGCAGTGCAGGCTCAGCTCTGGCTGCAAACGGGGAAGCCCTTTGGTGGACGGCCGCGATGAGGGAAGAGATGTCGCGTCCAGGAGACGGATGTGTCCCAGCATTCCCACAGGGCTCTCAAGCGCTCGCCGCCAGTGCCTCTGGTGGAAAGAAGCCCTTTGCTGCGGAGGAAAGCCCAGGAGCTTTCCTGTTTGGAACAACCTCCCCTTCAGCCTCCTGCATCCTCCCAGGCACTCTAGTGGGCAGAAGATGGGAAAAGTTTGGCACTTGGAGCTGGCCTCCTTTGCCAAGAGTCACTGGCCACTGATCTTTTGCTAAATCCTTCCCCTGTGCGCCTTCTCTTCTGCACGCCCACAGGCATCAGTGTAAGGCTGGCAGCCTGAAACGGGGCAAAGGCCAGCAAGGCAGCTCCGCGCGTGGCTTTTTAGTTGCTTGGTGTGTGCATGCATCTGTGACCACGGGCGCAGCAGCTTGCGGAGAGCTCGTGAGTTGGCTGACACAGGCACTGACACATCTTGTCCTCCTTCCACAGAGATTGTCACCATCTGGGACGCTGTGTCCTACTACATTCTGCAACAGCTGAAGCTCAACAAGGTGAGCTAGTGTCCTGCTCGTGCGCGCCTTGGGGCTTTCAGGAGTCCAGAGAGCCCTGGGCCCCGCGCACCAATCCTTCCCCCTGCACCACGGCACCACACGGCCACCAGCTGCTGTGCTCCACAGAAACTCCTTGGCAAACTGCACCAGGAACTCCATGCACACCTCCTGGGGGAAAACATTGGCCACCTCGTGGGGCTTCCCTTTCCCGGTGCCTAGATAGGAGAGGTCAAGCACCGGGACAGAGGCATCTTCCTGCCTCTGTGCTCTTGGAGAGCCCTGCCTCCTTGTTGTGCTCTGCCACAGTAGCAACTCCTTGGAGGATAGTGAGGCCCAAACGTGGAGAGGAGGCTGAGGACAACATGCACAGCAAGGGACTCTCCTCCAAACCTTTCCAAAGGCTTGCCCTACTGCAATGAAACAGTCGGGAGGATGCAGAGCAGCCCGCCCTCCCTCACACACTCCTCCCTTTTGCCATCAACAGCACCTTGAGGCATTGTGCTTTTTGTCTTTTCCCTCTGTAGGCTGTTCTCGTAGAGGGTCTGGGCACCTTCGGCACACTTCAAGAGCCAGTGCGGCTGGGTGCAGAAGAGGTGCTCATGGTTCGCAGACCCGTCTTCAAGCTGGGCGTGCAGACTTTCTGTCCGCAGGGATTCCGGTGTCCCGAAGTGACTCTCCCTGGTGAGATAGCAGCAACCACCCTGCGCTTCCCCTCGCCACGTCCCACAGGGTGCCAGTGTGCCTCCAGCTCTTGGCAGGGCCTCTCACAAGCAGCCAATGCCCTCCACAGCTTGGGGAGCACCCAAAGTCAACCCATGCAACCCCCTCCCCTACACACAGACAGAGCTCTTCCTTGGCAAGGACCTTCTCTGCAGGCTTCTCTTGCCACTCTTGCAGCACGTGGGGCTCTCTTGCCCTCAGCTGCCTCAACTCGTGGCTCCACGCCACTCCCGTGCCTTGATGGCCCAGCCATGCCAATTGCATCCCCTGCAGCACTCACACTGCACACTCTCTTCCTTGCAGATGATATGAAGATTGAGACGCTCAACTACCAACTCTTGTCCCTGCTCACGTCTTTCCCGCGCTGGATCATATACTCCTGTGTGAAAGAGACCGTCTACTTGTTCTCTTTGCACTTGGGGAAGCAGCGGAACGCGGCCTTTGCCTTCAGGGACGTTGGGGTGCTGACGCGACTGGGAGACAGAGTCTGCATGAGGTTTTATGCCAGCTGCATCAAAGAGCTCGAGAACAGAGCAAGTCTAATTGCAGCCCTTCGCAGTGTAAGTTGCTCTGCTTTGCAAGATTGCCACCATTTCTTGGGGAAGCCAAGGTGCTCTTGGCTCTACTGCTGCTCCTGGCGGCCTAAACAAGCCCTTCTGCAAAGCTTGCTCACACCAAATCCTCCACTCCCTGGGAGAGCGTCCCGGCCCACTTGCCTGCATCCTTGTCTCTGCACAAGGACTCGCACGGGGATTCGCCGCTCTCAAGGCGCGTGCACCATCTGCGCTCCACAACAGAGGCCTTCTGGCCATGGTAGTGGGCTGAGAAGGTGGCTTTGGAGCGACACGCTCCTCCTGGAGCACCAGCAGGGGCTGCTGCCTTGGCCAGCACGCAGCAGGCCTCCTGCAAAAGCGCCCAACGCGCCTGCGCTTCCTTGCAGGTTCCTTGGGCCGAGGATCCCAGCGAAGCCAAGGGAAAGATGATCATTCCCGGGAGCTGCTCTCGCCCCGTGCCCGTCTTCCCCAGGTGAGTGCGTTTCCTTTGCAGCCCTGCGCCGGCTGCCAGGGCGCCCTCCCAGCTCCTGCTCAGCCGAGTGTGCTGCCGCGGCTCAGAGCTCACAGGGAAATAGGCCGAGTTCTGCAGCTTTGGAGGAACACTGCCATGCGCCACCCCCACCCGCGAGGAGCAAGTGGGAATGCAGGCTCAGCATCTGGGAAGCGAGGAGTTCTCCTAGGCAGAGCACCAGCGCAAGAGGCCAGGGGCACACAGCCCCCGTGCTTCAAACCTGCCTTTGCTGCTTTGCAGGTTTCGGCTCCTGGAGAAAGGCAGCCCACAAGCCAAGGCTGCTTCCCAAGGTTCGCGCTTTGCGGCGAAAGAGGCCCAGGAGCGTAGGAGCAGCAGCCCCACCAAAGGTAAGGCCAAAGCTGCCTGCCTGCCTGCGGGCCACGGTGCCTCGCTGGCCCCCGACACTGCCTGCCGGCAGCCCCCTGCAAAGGTGCTGCTCAGCACGCTTCTGCTCAAGCCCTTCCTCCCTTCCTGCTTGCAGAGCACCAAGCTGGCAGGCGCCTGCAGCAGCGCCAGGAGCTGTGCCTGCCCACGCTGCTCGACTCCGGCGCAGGGAGCAGGCGGCACAGCGCGCAGGAGCAGCCTGCTGCCAGGTGAGAGCCTGGGCGCACGCGGGAGGGCTGCACTGGCACCTGGGCAGCACACAGGGCCCCTTGGCACATGCTGGCCCTAGGGCCTCCACAAGGCTCCCCCACACACGACCCACTCCAGCTTGCTCCAGGGCTGCAAGGCAAGTGTGCGCTGCTTTGCATGGGAGCTTGCCATTGTCTGCACTTCCCTCCAGCCTCAGGCCGTTTTGGGGAGCCAAAAGGAAAGGTTTAGCACAGGAGTGCTTGTGCAGGAAGGGGTTCTTGGAGATTTCAGGGAATGCCATCCTTTAGCTTGGGAGAGAGAGAGAGAGAGAGAGAGGAAATGTCCCCTGCCCTCAACCTCTTCATTCCCACACTGTCTTCTCAGCAACGTTGCCAAAAAAGTGGGGCAGCTGGAGGAGCCTTTGCTGCGGAAGGAGGCCAAAGTGGAGCACCGCCCGCATCCTCCGGCTGCACCTCGCCCCAGCCAAGCCCGTGCTGCTCCCAGGGCTACTGCACAGGTGTGTGATGGGGTGTCACATAAAGGGAACTCAGCGCGTGGTCCCCACAACAGCCAGAGGCCTCTTGGGGATGTGTTGGGCAACGATGCAAGCTTGGCTCTACTTCTGCAACACAAAAGGCTTGCCAAAAGGGAGATGGTTGCAGCCAGGGAAAAGGGGCGAGCGGCTGGCAACCTGTGCATGTGTGCCTGCACTGGGCGCATGCTCTGCAAGTGGGCCAGTGCCGTGTCGCGGGTGCACTCCTTCCTCCTGAACCTCCTCTTGAAGATTCTTCTTTTTGCCCTTACAATACAGAGGCCAAGTGTCAAGAAGGCAGAAGACCTTGGCCAGCGCTCTGCCGCAGACAAACGGAGGCCACCAGACAGGTGAGAGTGCAGAGGCACGCGGGTTGGAAGGTGGGGCCTGGCGTCACGCTCAACCATGACCCCCTGGAGGTGCGAGCACCACAAATGCCTCTGCTGCGGGGCATGCCGCATGCCCTCATACCTTGCGCCATAGACCCCATGCCCTCAGTTGTGCTGGTGCGCGTGTGCGGGAGCTGCAGAGGGAGAAAGTCCCAAGGGTCCCCAGGGAGCAGGAGAAGGACTTTGTTACTCCTCCTGCAGACATCAGGCGCCGGCGGCAAAGCAGAACGCGCAGCCCACCACGGCGTACAAACTGCTTCGGGACCGCTGGCACGAAAAGGTAGAACAAAGCCAGCAGAAGCAGAAGCAGGAGCAGGAGGCTCGCCGGTGAGTAGCTCCCAAGTGCCGCCAAGCCCTTTGTGCCTTGGCGTGGGGGAAAAGAGGCTCTTTTGCTGCCCTGCGCCACAGGGCACACAAGTGCCCTTGGAGCTTGGCCTCGCCTGTGCCTGGGCCAGCCATGCCTTGCACACAAAGGGCCTGGCGGCTGCCATGTGCCTCTGCATTGCCAGGAGGCACCTGCATGTGTGCAGGACTCACTCAGCATCTTTCTCCTGTCCCCCTCAGTGCTTTGGGGATGGGCAGTCTCCGGAAGAAAGAGCAGCGGAGTGACAAGCTGGGCGCTTCCAGGAGGAATGTCGGTTCTCCCAAAAAATAAACTACCTTTCCGAGTTCGTGTGAGCCTTTCTTTGGTGCAGTGTGATGCTTGCAAGCAGCAATAGGGCAGCTTCAGAGTGGTGGGCAGGGGGCACAGGGTAGCAAAGGAGCGCGTGGAGCCCCCATGCTGGGACACTCTTGCTCTGTCCTATGCCTGTCTTGAGCAGAGAAATGGAAGAAGCAAGGTGCACCAAGGCAGCCGTCTCGGAGATTACGCTGGGCACTGGGACGCACGCTGCTTTCTCCACCCTGGGCCAAACGCTGAGCAAGCGCGGCAGGCCTCCTGCAGGGAGAGGACGTGCCTGCGACGCAGAACCAATCCCTGTCTGTAGGCAGAAGCAAAGCCAACACGCTCGTGGGGGCCGTCGTTTGCAGCCTGGCAGCTCTTCCTTGCGGGCAGCTTCCTTGGCTCAAAGCAAGATCCTCCCTGGCTACGGGAAGCCACGCTGTGGGGAAAACCTGCCTAAATCCCACTCTGAGACATGTCAGGTCCTACACAGGCTGCCACAAATGCTCTACGTCATGGATGGCAAAATGGAAAAAAGATGTTTTCTATGCCTTTTAGCGAAGGGTGGAAAGATCTCCTGGGCTCGGGCTGTAGAAGGAAGAGGGTCCAGGAGAGCTGGTTCGTTCTCAAGCGGTACCTCCTCCAAGCCCAGCAACAGTGCATCCGTGTGTGTAAGAAGTCAGGCCGAGGGGGAAAGGAGAGCTGCGTGGATGAGCAGGGAGCTCCTGGCAAAACTCACACAGAGAAAAGAGAGAGGAAGAGTTGCCCCGTGTAGAGGAAGAGTGGGTCAGAGAACATCTAAGGAAATTTGACACCAACAAATCCATGGGTCCTCATGGGATGCACCCCAGAGTGTTACGTGAACTGGCGGAAGTCATAGCTAAGCCGCACGTCATCGTATTCACCAAGGAGACTGGAGGAAGTGAGGGAGGACTGGAAGAAAGCCAGCGTGACCCCGGTCTTCAAAAAAAGGCAAGAAGGAGGACCTGGGCAACTAGTGGCCAGTGAGCCTCACCTCCATCCCTGGAAAAGTGATGGAACAGCTCATGCTGGCTGCTGTCTCCAGACATGGGGAGGAGAAGGTGCTCAGGAGTAGCCAGCATGGATTCACCAAGGGGAAATCATGCTTCACTAACCTCATAGCCTTCTCTGATGGAGTAACTGGCTGCAAGGATGAGGGCAGAGCAGTGGGTGTCATCTGTCTGTACTTCAGCAAAGCTTTTGACAGCGTCCCTCACAACATCCTCCTGAGCAAGCTTTGGAAGGGTGGGATAGATGAGTGGACGGTGAGGTGGAGAAGGAATTGGCTTGATGGCAGGGCTCAGAGGGTGGTAATCAGTGGCGCAGAGCCCAGCTGGAGGCCTTTAGCTAGCGGCGTCTCCCAGGGGTCAGTCCTTGGTTCTGTCCTGTTCAACTTATTCATTAATGACCTGGATGAAGGGATGGAGTGCTCCTTGAGCAAGTTTGCTGATGATACAAAATTGGGAGGAATGGTTGGTAGCCCTGAGGGCTGTGCTGCCATCCAGAGGGATTTGGGCAGACTGGACAAGTGGGCTGTGAGAAACCTCATGAAGTTCAACTAGGGAAAGTGCAGGATCCTGCACTTGGGGAGGAAGAACCCCAGACCCCAGGACAGGCTGGGGACTGACCTTGTGGAAAGCAGCCCTGCAGAGAGGGACCTGGACATCATGGTGGATGACACGTTGACCATGAGGCAGCAGTGTGCCCTCATGGCCCTTAAGGCCAATGGGATCCTGGGGTGCATTATGAAGAGCGAGGGAGGTTGAGGGAGCTGATCGACCCCCAGTACACATTCCTGGGGAAGCCACACCTGGAGTACTGTGTGCAGTTCCGGGCTCCCCAATACAAGAGGAATGTGGAGCTGCTGGGGAGAGTCCAGCACAGGGCTATGAGGATAATTAGGGGCCTGGAACATCTGCCCTGTGAGCAAAGGCTGAGAGAGCTGGGCCTGTTCAGCCTGAAGAAGAGAAGGATGAGAGAGCATCTAATCAGAGTCTATAAATATCTTAACAGAGGGAGTGAGGAGGACAGGGTCGGCCTCTTCTCAGTGGTGGCCAGTGATAGGACTAGAGGAAAAGGCCACAAAGTGAAGCATGGAAAGTTTTCTAGGAACTTAAGAAAAATCTTTCTTGATAGTGAGGGTGACAGAGCACTGGAACTGGTTGCCAAGTGAGGTTGTGTATTCTCCTTCTCTGAAGATCATCAAAACCTGCTTGGATGCAGCCCTGTGCCACATGCTCCAGGTAAACGTGCGTGTGCTGAGGGGTTGGACTAGATAACCTCTGGACGTCCCTTCCAACCTTAAGCATTCTCTGATTCCATGAAGGGTGCCGCTCTCACTCATATGGTGTTCCTGGTGCGACAATATTTGCTATGTGAGCGGAGGCTCTAGGCAAGTGCTAGCCTTGGCTCTGCCAGTGAGGCAGGAAGTCCGAGAGGATGGGGCTGAGCCTGGCACAAACCTCTGCAAGGGAGCTGCTGGCTCCTGCGCCAGTGAACAGAACTGTTATTTGTGAGTTATACACACAGGGCTTAAGCAGCTGGTAAGGCCTAAAAGTCCTCTGCCAGCATGCTGCTGCCAGCTTGCCTGCATCGCCTTGTATGGCTTGCAAAGAAATAAGCACTATAGAGCGCCCTCTTCTTCTTCTAGCACATAATGCCATCCTTTCTCCTGCCCTTCTTCACCTCCAAGTCCCTTTGAGGCTCCAGAGTATCTCGGGTCAAGGAGCAGGAAACTCCAGGAGCACCATATGCTCAAGGCTCTTCTTGGCCTCGAGTTGTCCAGGTGACTTCCTTAGGCAGAATCTCCTCTTGTGCGGGGGATGCATTTGGCAAGCCAACTCTTTGTCTCAGGACTAACCAGCACGCCCTCCTACCCTGCCAATGGCACGGGATAGCCACACGAGCCCACCCAGAAGCTCTTTCTCCCTTCTTGGTGGCAGGGGATTGTGCAGCAGAGTTGACATGCTCTAAGAAATGCATGCCCACCATACAGAGCAGTCCCGCAGCCAGTGCCAGCAAGGGAAGGAGACTGGAGCCGCGCAGACAGCCTGGCTCTGCGGCCTCAGGGAGTGCCCAGACAGATGCTGCAGTGCTTGGGCACAGGCATTTGGGCTCCTCTCGGTGCACCCTGCAGGGTCGAGCCTAGGGGCTCTCCCTCTCTCACACACACGTTAGATGCTGCTGGCCAGGTCAAAGTGCTCACACTGCCCTGCTGCCTAAGGGCCGTTCCCAGCAAGGCAGGCAATTTCCCAGCAGCAAGCAGAGTGTCCGGGCGCCTTGCAGCTCCCGGCCTCAGCCACTTGGGAAGAGCCCAGCACAGGCTGTGGGGACAGTGCGCGGAGAGAGTGGCACGGACTGGCAGAAGGCATCATTTGTTTTCATGCAAGACTCTGAGCAGGACTTGCTGTCTCTCCTCCTGTATCAATGTCAAAACCTGTGGGAACCAACTTCAAGGAGGGTAGTGCACATGATGAGGCCTAGACACTCTGCTAAAACAAAAGAGGAAGCACCTGCTGAACACCTGAGCCGAATCAATGCACAGATGACCAGGAGGTGAAATGCCTGCTGACCAGCTGCACTGAATCAAGTCACAGATCAACCACAGGGGAAAAGCCTGCTCGCCAGCTGAGCCAAATCAAGTGGCGGATGGTGGCAGCTGCCTCAGGGCTTGACACAGACTGGTGCCTCTGCGACCTCGCACTGCTGGTTATTCTGGTTTTCTGCTGAATCTCTGTGCGCAAGTATTAGAGCCAACAAACAAATGAACTAATTTCAACCGTAAGAGCTATGTTTGCATCGGCAAATGCTTCAAGGGTGGGAGTGAGAGGGGATGTGCATCCTACGGCTTGCGGAAGGCATACAAAGGAGAAGCAGCAACATGGTGAGTGTAGCACTCTGGAGAGGCAATGAATGTGTGCGGCTTCCGCTCTGGAGAGGGAGCAAATGTCTGTAGTGTCTGCACAGAAGAAAGAACCAACGAGTCTACCTGGGCTCCCATCTCTTTTACAGCCACCCCTAGGGCTCTATAATCTTGTTTGATTTTGAAGAGTTTCCCCATGGCATCATTAGCACCCACATGAAATAGCAGCAGGGGATAAGAGTCAGTGTTTCAGACCATCCAAGGGAGCCTCTTTGTAACATCCCTTATTCGAGCCCCTGGCAAGCAGCAGACCTCCCTGGATAAGGGGTCGGGTCTGCAGATGGGTGCCTCCGTGCCCTGCAGCAGGGAGTCACCCATAACAATCACCTGCCGCTTCTTCCGGGTGCTCCTTTTTCCCTTTGTGGGAGCAGCCTCAGGGCGTGGAGTTGACGCTCTCTCTGCAGACCGCCCCCTAGATGGGCCTTGGTTGGCATCCTCATCTAACTGCTCCTCAAGCTCCAGGGCCTCATACCTGTTGGATATGGTGACTGGCAGGGGTGAGGTGGGCCGGGGAAGGGTTGTCCTGCCACCCCGAACAGGGACCCTTTTCCATTGTTGTTCGTCCTTGGATACTGTTAATTCTCTTCCCTCTGCCCTGTGGCAAGAAGGTGCTGGCTTTCCAGACTGAACCGAGGAATTCTCTGGGTACCTTTCCTGGGAGGCACCCGGGATCTCTCCTCTTCTTTGGAGAAGAGATCTACCCCCACCTCACTACAGCCTCCTTGCATGGAAGTTGTAGAAAGTAATAAGGCCTGAGCCTCCTCTCCTCCAGACTGAATTCCACCAGGTCTGTCAACCACTCCTCCTAAAGTCTGTACTCCAGTCGGTTCTCCAGCTTCATTGCCCTTCTTCGGACACGCTCTAGCACCTCAATGTCTTTCTTATAGTGAGGGGCCCAAAACTGAACACAGTATTTGAGATGTGGCCTCACCAGCGCCGAGTATAGGGGGACGATCACTGCCCTGGTCCTGCTGGCTACACTGTTCCTGATACAAGACCGGATGCCATTGGCTTTCTTGGCCACCTGGGCACTCTGCTGGCTTGTGTTCAGCCAGCTCTTGATCAACACTCCCAGATCCTTTTCTGCCACTCTGCCCCAAGCTTGTAGCACTGCATGGGGTTGTTGTGACTGAAGTGTCAGACTCGGACCTTGGCCTTGTTGAATCTTATACAGTTGGTCCCAGCCCATTTATCAAATCTGTCCATGTTCCTCTGTAGAGCTTTCCTAGCCTCAAACAGCTCATCTGATACTTTGCTGCTAGGGTCTTCAGTTCTGATCCTCTTCTGCTGATCCCGCTTGCAAGCTTTGCTTTGCTTTTTCATCTCCTCAAAATCCTAGGAACCATAGCCTTCTGAGCGTTATGTCTACAGTTTCTCCAATCTAGTCATTCCTCATCCCTTCTTTGTCAACTATGGAATTGATTGAAGGACATCTATTTTGTCCTCATTAGAATGATGATGCCTGTGTTTAATTGACTTAATATATTCTGGTTTATAATCTTGTATTATACACCAACAGTCATGTTTCAGTTATATTTAAAAGCATACCTAGAAAGAAATTATTCAAAGGTAACTAACATTAACTTAGAGTAAGTCCACCAAATTAAAATGACTTCATTAACTTTGGAATGCCAACCACTTAACAGTTATGACATTCCTGATCACTCCTTACTGTTTCAGTATATATGTTACAATTTAGCACTAAAATGTTCACTTGCATTTTTTTCCCTCCATATAACTTGTGATTTACTTAATGGCTAGAAAAGACAATGGCTAGGTCATTCAATGGGTACTATTCAATATTTTGTTTTATTCCCATTGATAGGCCAAGACTTAATTAACTACATGGTGTTGCTCTTCTGCTTTGCTTTGGCAATTTTTTAGAGGCTTTTTCCACTTACTGTATCACTGTAATAAGAATGCATTTGTTTTTTAAAACCCTTGTGAAATGAAAACAGAGTTATTCCTATATCATGCATGTGGAGCTGAGGTATGATTACACTAACGTAAAATATCAATGGCAATTTAGTGTGTTAATTTTCAGATCTGAGCACGTAATTTAGAGATGATATAACCGTGATCTAACAGATTACAATTTCCTCCACAATTATTTATAATTCATGTTTGTAGTTTTTACTAAGACGCGGCTCTAAGTGAAATAAAATACTTTAAAAATTACTCCACCATAAGGGTGAAAAAATCTCACTAATTTTGTCAGCTTAATAGACATATAGAGTCCCAAGTCTCAGCTAAGTTTAAAAGTCTATGACTGAGTGAAATGTTTATACTTCTGTTTTAGATAAGATGAAACCTATTCAGTTTTCAATGGCATGCTTATCTGTATTTGCTCTTTAGCAAATTCATCTGACTAATGCAGATTTAAATTGCATATTTCTATACCAAAACGATGAACCTACAAATAACATACATACTGCTTAACATACAAATAATCTTTTTTTTTTTTTTTTTCCAAATAACAGATATTACCACAGTAGTCACCAACTTTGTTTAGATACGTAGGTTCAGTATGTTTGTAAATATGCATTAGAGTGAATCTAAACATGTATATGTCTCCACAGTTCTTGGTGGTAATCCAGAAAATGAGAAAGACAGCTCATGTTGCAACCACTGGTAAAATGGTCATCTTGCTAGAAGTCAAATTGTATCATAATTGAATTGAAGCAGGTCACAGAGGCCAGGAAACTCTTCAATCAGGAATTTGTAGGTTTTAGCACAGATGCAAAAACAAACAAATAAATAAACAAATAAATAAAGTGTCAGAACAAAAATGATTTAGAATTTAGTTATCTCCCAGCTAACTCTCTTTACCACAAGGATGCCAAATTATATTATGTTGTGTTTACTCTTCTGTTTTGTTTTGAAATAGGAAGGAATGACTAAAGGTTCTTGAAAATTAATTAAAGAAATTACAGTATTCTCAATGTGTTAAGAACTATGGATGTAGAAACTTTAATATCTAAAACTCTTGCATTTTGCAACTTCTAAGTTGCAACTTCTAAGTTCCAACTTCTAAGTCAGTATGTAATTGAAAGTACCAAACCCTAAATATTCATCCTTACAAAAAAACTTCAAATTGTAAGTGGATTGACACACATATTGCACAGTCATCATACCAAAAATGTAGTGAGGTGGAGGGTAGACATGAACCTAGGTGAAGCTACTCGGTTTCACTACTGAGAAGCTTTCAGATGAGAAATTGACTTTCTTCATAATTCTTTAAGTATGTTTTGCTTATTCTATTTATAATATGGGCCTACCTTTTACTGAATGTACCTTTCATTTTGAAGTGAGCAAAATGCAGTATCTTTGGTTTATATTTCATTGTGCTGAAGCAAAAATAAATATTTTCAAAATTTCCAATGTCACTAATTTCCCCTCCAATTTCTTTGTAAAATAACATTTTAGAGTATTCCATAATTTCAAGTTTTGATTTCAAGTTAATTTTATTTTCCTTTCACTGTATGTTGCATTGTTATTTTTCATGTCTTGCTATCAATAATAATAATGATAATTCATTTGAATTTCAAAGAAAAATTGCTTCTTTTAGCTGCTATTCTTTTTAAATTATTGAGCACTAGCATTTAAAATTAAAGAGTATCAGAACTGCTATCAATATGGATATTTCAGAAACACCATAAATGGGATGCATCAGTCCACTAATTAACATTACTACACAGCTATTTCATAAAATAAAATAAAATAAAATAAAATAAAATAAAATAAAATAAAATAAAATAAAATAAAATAAAATAAAATAAA
>JAVCKT010132104.1:0-18988 GCA_032273925.1 Rhynchotus rufescens
AAAAGCTTTCCAAACTACCTTTCCAAACATTATGGAGAGATGAACTTAACGTAGGTTTTTGAACTATATTGGATGTTATATGAGTAGAGGAGCACCTGGAGGAGAGAAAAAAAAAATTAAAAAAAAAAAAAAAGAAAAGAAAAAGAAAAGGCAATTCCTAGCAATCTGCTGCTGAAATTTATTAGAGTTCTTATGATAACAAGGCTGCCAGCTGCTGCTCCGGGTGCCATGGAAACAGGCATTGCTGGGAAGGCTGTTTTAAACTAATTTCTGCTTCAGAAAAAGGGGAGAAAAAGAAGGAAAGAAAAGAAAACAGGCTTCTGTGGGATGATCTGTTTAAAGAGCTTTGTCCCTGTGTTTGAGCAGCCATTGCCCTGTGGAGCAGGTGAGAGGTGCACAGGGTCAACAGGTACCTGCTTGGGCCAGAGGACTGTTCTAGGCCAGAGGACGAGGAGGGTGAGTCTTAATTTGGGAGAGAGGTGTCTAGCAGGACATGATAGTTACAAAGGAAGCGCTCACCTCATCGGAGAATGCTCTTGTGGCTGTTGAGGGCCTGTCTTTATGTCTTTCACTGCACTGAAATTCTGGAAATCCTATTAAACTGCCTCATCCCTGGGACTGACACCTCTGAAGAGCTTTCAGAGTTGAGAAGGGAGAGCGTAATAGCCATAGGAAGGCACTGGCATCACTCATTGTAGATAAACGGGCAAGTAGGAAACCAAACACACTCAGAGAGAGGTTTAGCACCTCATCATGCTCCTCTACCAGAGGCAGGCATTTGTTTTTCCTCTTCCCATTCTCACTCTGTGAACAAATTGAACAGGTTAGTGCATCCTGTGACACATTTAGTCCTGTCTCATAGTCTGTTTTAAAATACTGCTGTATGCAAAACTGTGTCTATTCATGGTAGGGAGGAACAGAAACATTTATGAGCTCCACATGTGTCCCTTGCCTTCTCTGTTGAAATTTTCAGGTGTTTATACAGCCCAGCTATATGGAGTAAAGGGGCAGAGAAGTTTCTTTTTGCAAGTCTACATCAGGAATTTCTCCACAATGCAGCTTCAGCTGCAGTTTGGGCTTCCTGGCCCCATATGGATTGAGTTTGAAATAGCCAATGTTTAATGATCTTCTGTATAAGATGAGAAGGAGGCAGGAAGGGGTTTCAATAAGCACTGATTAGCTGCACTCCTGCAGAGCGGAGCATTTTAACAATGCAGAGGATGCGGCTATGCTGAGGATTACATTGCCACAAGGCCTGAATGAAAGTTGCTCTATTATTATTGTTATTATTATTCTTAATTCAAAAATAGCTCTGACAAAAATAGTGTGCTGAGAAACTTCCAGAAGAGGAATTATTTTCGATCTGGGTTGTTTGCGTTCTTGGCTGATGTGTAGCCTACAGAATCCGAATTTGGCCACACTCTCCTCATCCGTTTAGGATTCAGGGAGGTTATTGTCCTCCTTCTCAGCTTCCATCCCGCTTGCCAAAAACACATTTTAGAAGGTACTCTCCTTTCCAAAGATAGAGAAAGGGCAAGGGATAGAAAAACACTGCCATCATCCAGAACTCAAGTGATTTTTTTTCTTCTGTACTCACCTATCCCAAATTTCAATTCTTTTTATCCATTTAAGTACTATCTCCTTCTCTCTGGTCTTTGTCAAGCATCATAATGAATAAGTTTTCCTTCTAGAAATAATGGATAAGAATCAGCCTAATGATTTTTGATTTGAAACATGGGCCAACATGTTGTGCAGCAGCAGAGTTTAGAGATCGTTTGTTAATATTGTTGTCATAGTGATCCTATGATTGCTGCAATAAATGTACAAGAATCCTTGAAACAGAATTTAAGTGGTAAGCTTTATCCATCAAATGTAGCAGCTGGAGATTTCCACATGAAATTTCTCTTTCTTTTTTTCTTTCTTTGTTTTTTGCTGGGGGATGGCTTTTTGCTAAAATGCAAAGAATGAAATTGGAGAGATTTATGTGAGATTTTCAGAAGATCTTACATGACAACAATCATCCTTAAAGCATAGTGAATGTGATAATGACCACGTTTTCATAAATACTCTGAAATATTTCAGACTTATCTCTGCACTACACATGTATCATTTGTTCTTCAGGTTATTTGGTAATACAGTAATTTGTTTTGCTTAACGCTGTGTGATGTTTTTCCATTTTCTTTACATTTGACCTGCATTTTTTCTGTGCTTATGTGGTGATGAAGCTAAGGAGACAGATAGTCTTGAGGAACATATCCTTGCATTCTACGCCTTTTCCATTTATTTCTATTTGCTCTCATTTTCAAGGTATATTGGAAAATAATTTAAATAAATCAGCACACAAAGCTCTGTTGCCAACTTTGTCAAAAACCTAAATAACATTGTTAGGTAATCAGAAAAATAAAATTAACTATTACATCTCTGTCAAGGTGTATGCTGTGGCATTTTCAACTGATCAGCATCTTTCTGATAAAGTCAAACTCATTTGCATAGAAAGACTTGAAAGCAAAATCATTGTGGAAAACCTTCTTTAGAATAGGGGGAGGTTTCTGGAAGACCTAGGATTTACTTGTTAATTGCCTAGATTGCCTCATTGTGTATTATCCCTGCTCAGTCTACATGATTGTGAACATAAATATGTGGGTTTAAATATATTATAATGGAAGATTGATTCTTTGTTCTTTTTCTTTTTCTTTTTTTTAAATCAAATGTAATTCTTCCTTTTCAAAATGTGTAAGGAAGGAAGCAAAATGTCTTATTTTGCTTAAACACGTGCTTCGTATGTGATACAAATGGAACATTAAAATAGCTCGTGGATGCAAGGAAAATCTATAACTTTTTTTTCAGCTGGAATGGCTAAAAAAGAAAGAAAGAAAGCATAAACAATTCCCTGCAGTGAGGAAGCAACTTGCCATAGTATCCATTTGACACAATACTTTTCGGCTGATGTTAGACATTTATTTTACGCTCTGACAACTACAAGCATTGCACAAATGCACAGACAAATAGAGACCAGCTCTTAGCATGATCAGTCGGAAAGCAGCATGGTTCCCCAAGGCATGTGACAGGAATCCTGAAATTGGTACACAATTTTTGATCGGGTCCACCTGTAAGTAAGGACTAACCCCATCAAGGATGGGTGATGTACATGGGAACAGAAGATGATATTCAATGTGCTTAAGCCTTTCCTGCTTTGTGACACTGGTAAGAAAACGCACAAGTTCTGGCTGTAACTTGCAGAGCTCTCTTGTCTGGCAGAGTTTGCACCAATTTTAAATTTAGGATTGCAATTGTGGCAAAAGAGTGGCAATTTATGCAGTAAAGAGGAATGGCTGGTAAAGCAATGGAATCTTACCAGCTGTAAACATGGAATTACCAAACTGAATGGGCTAAACCATACATTCTCTCAGATAAGGATGAAAAATAGGTTACCTATAGAAACTCTAGCTTGTTCCCATCTCTTGGATAATTTACTGTGTTACGTGACTGTGATAAGAAAGAAACTGGCATGGGGCTTTTGGGAAGCTTTTGGTGGATTAAACTGTTCTAGCTCTGCTTCTCACATGAACTGTTGGGGAGTTCTCCTAGTTCAATTTATGTCCTGTGTTACATTGTTGTGACCTTTTAAGACATATTGAATGCCAATTTTAGCATTTGGACTCAAGGCAAAGTCTTGCAAAAAGAAGAATATTTCAGGAGACCAACCAAGTGACATGATTACAGCGGTAATTGAGATATCTGTCTGTATCCATGTATATTTAATCAGAACAGTATATATATAAGTTTAATAACATCAGGCCAAAACTTATTTTATTTTGGGAACTTTTACCCTCTTATGCCTCCCCATCCTTTTTTTTATTAATATTATTATTATTTTCTTTTTTTTTCTCTGAGAATTTTGCATCAGAAACTGTTATTTTGGAAGGGATTTGTTGATCTCTGCATGATAACTCTGCAGTTAAATGGTATGTTAGAATTTAGGATACTCCAGAATTCCATTACATGGTTTCATTTTATTTCTGCAAACCCAAGTGTACAAGTTTTACCAAAGAGCCGCATACTCACCTTTCTCTTTTGAAAAAGTTCTCACCTAACTTGCATCACAATTTTTGTCTTTTTAGTATTATCTTGATTATTAATAACTACACTGTTTTTAAGATAACTGTTTTCTAAAACCTCCATTGCATTATATTGCCACTGCATGTCACTATTGAAACAGAGTAAGAATGGGCAAGATTATAGCAAGGTTTACAAAGGAAAGGGAATGTTGCATCTTCTTATCTCCAAGATAAGACCTGGACCTCCGTTATTTTTTTTTTTCTTTCCAAACAATGTTGTTGATTCTCTGCTTAAAATAATCATTTGCCTTACTTCCTTAAAGATGCAATCATCACCTGGTTAGTGTAGATTTTGTTTCCTTAATTTGGCCATTTTTTCCACAACTGCTAATAAATGAGGAAGAATGCTATGCACGTTGTCCTTACTATTTTTGTTGACTTGGCCTGGACCTTTAATTAGGAAGCCTGTCCATCTCATGTTAAAGTATAGATTGACAGCAACCCTACTTGATAGACTGATTTAGGTGGCATTAATGAATGCAGTTCATTTGTGGGTTTCGGCTTAGATGAGATGATGGTAGTCAAAAACTTAGGAGTGAGCATACTGTTGGGGGTGAGCAACGTTCAAAACCTTTACACTAACAAAATTGTAATATAACTGTGAGAGCAAATGTTTGGACAGGGAATCCATGAGCTAATGAGCTTACCTCTTGATCTGATAAATATGTATCATATCGTCCACTTTCTGAATACTTCTTAGGCACTCTGGATAGGTCTTCTAAAGGTTTTGGGTTACTTGTTCGCTGCTGCCGTCAGAGGTTAAGATGGATTGACACATTCCCACAATAAGTGTTCACAATAAATATGATTTTACTGAAATGAATTCTTGCTACTAATCCATATAGAAAGAAACAAACTGATGTTCCTGACCATAAAAATGCTTTCTTGTTCATTGAGACAGATATTTTTATATTTTAGTAACTTCAACATAATGTCTAATTCTACATGTTATTCATTTCGCTCTATATCATATTCACTTTTTTTTATATATATATAATAGAATTGCTACTGCAAAGCAACTTTTTGTTAAAGCCCTCTACTGTGATGTAAGAAGCCAGCACACAAGAATATTAATCTTTTATGTGATGTGCTGGACTTTGGAGCAAACTGCTAGAAGTCTTTTATTAAAAGACAGAGGAAAGCTGGTGCAGTGTACAGGTGAAATCTTAGATGTCAAAATACTATGTTCTTTGGTAATTTAGTGTGAGTTTGTATAGCCGTGTCAAAGTAAGTAGTGAGAGATCACTTTGAATGATTTGGGGTTTTTTTTTGAGTTGACTTCATTTAATTTGGCTTATGATACATAATAGCGACTTCTGTTATTTCCTTTTTGCAAAGCAAATTAATTATGTGCGCTCTTTTGATCTGGGTCTGTAAAAACTCTTCTGCTTCTATAAAGATATTTAGCTATTCGGATACCTTGATGGCTGTTACAATTCCAAATGATGCGAAATTCCTTGTTTTGCATGTCATGGTAATTAGATGCAGACATGATTCTCTAGACATGATTGGAAGTGTTGAGCTGACCTGGAGTTTATGTCACTATGGTGGCATCTGATAAAATAATATCAATTATCAAATATCAAAGATATATAATAAAAGATATATATACACATATAACATATATATATGATGTAAGATAGGATATATCTCATATATATATAAAAAATATGGATGAAGCTGATGAAGCATCTGTATAAATATGGGTAAGATAAAGCATACTGGAGGATATTATTCATCAACCCCTGACTAGAGGCAAAAAGTGGTTAGACTCATCATTTTCACCTCTCTCCTTCCTTGGTGCTTCAAGTATAAACTTGGCACATTAGTGGAAGAAAAGTGCAGTGAGATTTCACTGGTTCTTGTTTCCTTCTTTGACTTTCTTTGGATTGAGCCAAATCCTAAGAAAAAAAAAATTTGAAAGGAAAATTCAGAGCCTTCAGAATTCTTAAGAGTTACATGTTAATAAAAATGCCCCAAATAGTGCTTTTTCATTTGACATTTTTATTGTAGTTTCTTTTAAGATTAGAAGTAAAGGCATAAAATAAGTGATAATAAAACAATGCAATCATTGATTCATCTTTTACAAAAATCCCTGAAATACATGCACAGGCTGGAGCAGGCAATGACTCAGTGATTTATCTTCCTCGTTTTTAAGGTATCAATCACTGCTGAATTTCTTGGGAGAAATGGGGTCGAACAGAAGGTGTGTTTAAATAACCCATTGTCTAAAATGTCAGTGGCAAGAGATAAGTGTATTCAAAACAACCTGAAAGTGAACATTAAATACTGAGCTGCCTTCCTCTAATGAGAAGACTGTAGCATCCAAGATCTACGAGCAAACGTCTCAGCAGGAGCTGAACACTCCTGGCGTATACAAAGCAACGGCATAGTTGGTTTCAGCCTTTAGAGTGGTTGTGGCAGTAAAGAGCTACTGAAAAGAAAAAGAATTTTTCTGCCCCATAAAGGACAGAAGACACTCTGAGAACAAAAATCTTATCTCCAAAACCCTCAAACCCCAGAGATTAGTTTCCTAAAATTGTTTTCTTTAAGAAAATGTAGTATTATTAGGCAGTAACTTTTTATTTTTTTCTTCTAATCGTAGAAGAAAATAAACGTATTGTTTTTTATTAGCAGATTTGGAATAGCAGCTTCCGCTCAAATTTTTCAACTATGTGAATAACCATGACCTGAATTGTAGTTGGATTTAAATATACTTATTCCAGAGGTCAAGCCACGGGAAATCAAGGAAGAAAACAAAAATAAAACAAAAAAACCCCGTAATTGCTTGGATTGTATGTGGTACCCTTGTGAAAAGCACCCTTACATGCTTTGAGTTTTTTGGTTATCTGACACAAGCTAAACTAAAGGGAAAAAAAAAAATCTTGCCTGTCCTTTAAATCCTAGTTTTAGTGTAAAACCTCATTCATGCTCACAGTAACATGATGAGTTTTACCCTAGTTCTAATACTTTAGGCAAGACTCAGTTCTTATAAACTCCACTTAGTTTAGAGCTTTCTAGGAGAACTGACCTTTGGTAGAAACAGGTGCCCAGTTCTGGATAAAATTATTCCATTTGTCTGCTCTGGAAGATCTAGTGCTTAAGGGCATATATTGAAAATGCAGATGCAAACATAAGTTGTTAATGAGATGCTGCACAGCTCAGACATGTAGGAGTGTGACCCAGAAGCAGTTTTGAAGTCGGTGCCAGGCACCTATTTCCATCTTGCCATAAATACACACCCCTGCAAAAGTTAGTCTGCAGCCAAGCCTCAAGCCCCACTGAAGTTAGTGATCTGCTCCACAGTAATTCCCTTTTTCCTTAGTTTTCAGAGGTCTCTTTGGGCTGAAAATTGCCCGAGACTGACAAATCAAGTATTTTGTCTCATTCGAACAACTGTTTAGAGGCAGGATTTCAGCACCACAGAATCGCAGCTACTTTCTAAATCCCTTCCAAAAAGGAACCTGTCAAACACAGTGTAGCTGCGATGGATGTCTAGTATAACACACTATTTAATTTATATAGCCCAAAGAGTTTAACAATTGAAGCTTTGTAAAGGGTTTCCCTATGTTTACACTGGCATCTCTAGAAATAAGTGCTTGTTTCCTTCCTCTCTCTGCAGTGTATGCATTTTAAGTGAATATTCAGGTTGCAACCTTGCTCTAGCTAAAGAGCATTCACTGAGAAGGATTTGCTGGGTTAAATAGTAACCTACAACAAAGGCTCAGCCAAAAAATATCAATTTAATAAGGCATGTACAGAGGAATATTAAACACTCTATTTCTTCTCTCAGAGTTGCTGCTTGGGATCTTCTAGCCACCCAGACCAGTAAAATTCCTCAGCATTGCAGACTAAAGAAAAGATGCAAAGAAAATCATGGTTGGGGGAGGTGGGTACGGTGCTGCCAGGCAAATCTGAGCCCCGTTTAATTTGTTGATGTGCTTTGCTCCATCTGCTTCATGCTTATTGAATGCACCAGTGAATCTTGTCATGAAAATTAAATTAAGTAAAATTAACATACTGTTTTGTTAGTATCCTTGAATGAAAAATTTAAATGCATTTAGCAAATGCTGCATGAAAGGTCCTTTCTTATGCTAGCATTGTGATTAAAAGTATATATTAGTATTGTACGAGAAGATACTGTTTGAACAGAGTGTTTATTCTCCATCTGATCAGTGAAAGCCCAAGAAAATTGGATACCAGGTTACATATTATGGCATCCAAACAATTTTAATCTTTTCCTGTGACGCTGATATACTACAAAAGAAGGAAAGCAGGAGAGAGATACTCTTCAAAAATATTTTCTGTATGAGAATACTTTGCCTTGTCTGAGATTAGTAATTGCTTTAAAGGTAGACTCAAAACAGAACTTAGGCATGGCTCATAGTTTTCAAAGAAAACTGATCCAAAGATCTTCACTCAGGAAGGTGGCCTGGACCATGGGGTATCTAATCTTACTAGATGCCTTTCTGGTTTAAGTGACATTTCCTCAAATACTCCCAGTTTGCCCCATATGCACGTGCTCAAACACCCCTGATCTAAGGGGTATAGCAAGGAGTCTTAGTCCAGGAGGAGATCTCAGCTCATAGGAATGCATGGAGGACACCTAATGTTTACCATTAAACCATGTGACAACTGGATGCTTCATAGTTGCTCTTCTTCTGGAGTAATGGGTGGTGATTTCCTATAATTTGTATGAGCTCAGTAGCTAGAGCCTTGTGCAAGAAAAAGCTCTGGGTCCAGTTGCTCTTCAGCAGATTCAAACTTGTGCTACGCT
Organism: Rhynchotus rufescens; assembly: GCA_032273925.1. Classification (NCBI taxonomy): domain Eukaryota; kingdom Metazoa; phylum Chordata; class Aves; order Tinamiformes; family Tinamidae; genus Rhynchotus; species Rhynchotus rufescens. The sequence continues at coordinate 8,896 of JAVCKT010132104.1, forward strand.
CCTCTTTGAGGAGCAGAGCCAACCAGCAGGTTGCAGACCAGTGCCATGTCCTGCTGATGTTGAGCTCTTGTTCAGCAAAGACAGCAAGGGTCCCCGTGCCAGAAAGTGAGCTGATGCTGCAGAGATGGAAGCCTCTGGGCTTTCTTCCCTATTCCCACAGCTACTTCCATTCTCTATAGTTGTTGACTGTTTAATATACAATGCGTAGCTAGGCCTAGGCTCTTCATCTAACAATAAAATAGAAACAACATAATGATTAAAAAAGAAAGAAAGCTTTGCAATGTTATCATTCTTTACTTCTGGGAGATAATTCAGCAAAGTGAACAGGAATCAGCAAAGTGAACAGGAACTGTGGGACGCTAACCATCCATCCTTCAAAATGGCAATAATTGTCACACATTGTACGTGCTATTCCTTTAGCTGGAATGTTTCCTATATTTCAATTAAGGGTTTCCACTGAGCTGCACAAATGTTTGCTTGTTTCTTTGTTTTATATCTCCTCTGTACTCCTAGTTTCAGGTGCTTTTCTCATCCTTAACACTTCTTAACCACAGTGCACCTTGTATGACAAAAAAGGTCATTCCTTATCAGCTTGCAGGAAGAGCGCTGCATCATCTGTCTTTCTGGGACAGTGTGAGGTACTTGGCCATATCTGTCTGTCTTACCATGGTTTGTCTTGCCATCTGATTGTTCCCATGTGTAACATCTAATTAGCACCTATGGTAATTAATAATGCTGTGGGCTCTCTTCTATTATCTCTTATTGGTTTCAGGAGGAATAAATCAGTTTATTGAACACTAAGGGAGCTCTTGTGTTTTAGAATGAAGAACATAACAGATGCACTTGTACTTAAATATTCATTAAAACAGAAAGCAGGGCCCATCATTTTTAATAGAAGTTTTAATACGTTCAACAAAACTGGTATTATGCTGCCTTGTTGTAGTGCATTGCCATGGTGCTCTGTGGGACGGGGGCTCCTGGGACAGTCCCAGTCCTAGGTTTTGGGCACTGCCATGGGGACAGGGAAGGTCCAGCAAGACAGAGGCCATGGGTCAGGGCCGGATTATGTTGTCCATGGCCAGCCATGGCATGGCTGTGGCACCAGCTCAAGGCAGTTTGGGGGCACAAGAACGAGATCCTCAGCACCAAAGCAGCTTGCATGAGGTGGCAGCCCTCACCAAGCTCCTACCGGCCCTTCCTAGCATGGCCTTGTGGCAATGAGCAGTACACCAGGACTAGTCTGAAGCAAGCAAGTCCTTTTGTGGGCAGTAGTAGTCCACAGTTTCCGACCATGTTGTTAGCCTTTTGAAACTATCACATGTATCAGTCTGTCTAAAATTATGGATTGCAGATCAAATGTAAATATTCTCCATGGACAGTCTGTTTTTGCATTTCCATTAGAGCAATACTTTTGGTCTTTTAAGTCACAGAGCAACGTTTCTATGACAGACTCTTTGGAAGAACATAAATAGGAGTAGTTTTGGTTTAGAAATCAATATTGGTTTTGCATTCTTCCTCAAATGATTTGTTTTGATGCTTTGAGGCCTCAAAAGTGAATAAAAAGCCGTGCCACACTGACACCAAAATCCATGCCTTATATTTAACAGAAACTGAGGTTAGATGATCCACATTGTTCTCTTAAGAGGTGGGCATCAGAATTTGAAAAGAAATACACCCACTGCATGAAAGAGGAAATTCTCCACAGATGCCCCATTGCAATCAGTAACACCGAGTCATATCATTTTTTCTGTTATTTCAGATATATTCCAGCCAAAGGGAATAAGCATTTAATTGGACAAATCTAAGAAATGAAGAAACCATGTGAGTAGGTTTGTTGCCTATATTCTTATCTTTCCTTCTCTAGTCTGTTTAAGCTTTTAGGCAGAATACCACAGAAGGATTCATCATTTTTAATCCTTGCAAAACTGAAAAAAAAATACTAATTTAATTCCTATGCTAATATATTCATGAAGAAAGAGGTTTCCCTCTGTAGCGAAGTATTTCTTCTTTAATTTTGGTCATTTTTTTACAGGAAAAAAATGCTTTATGACCCTAGGAATTATTTCATAAAAGACACAACATTTTTCCTATGAACTTTCTCAGCACTTCAAGATAAGATGAATTAAACCTGAAACTGTCTCAATTATTAGGTGCCTGTAGTTCTTTTTAACTAATCACATTGCATTACGTGTTTGTACATTAAGTACAGAGAGTGGTGGGATGACTTCTGACAGTTACATGTGTCAGCTAAGAGTTCATGAAATAAAACTGCCTTGAGGGGAAAAGAGTCAGAGTTTTTCCCTTTCCCGCCTTTTATTGCTCTGAGTGCTAAATTTTGATAGGACAAGAGACAGCTGACATGAATTGAAATACAGGAAATTCTACTTGAAATCCTTTTGGTACCTAAGGGTGGTCGAACACTCCTTGTCCAGATAAGTTGTAAAGTCTCCATCCTTGGAGATACACAAAACCCAACTGGACGCAGCACTGGGCAGTCTGCTCTGGGTGACCGTGTTTGAGCAGGATGGTGGAACTAGATCCTCTCCAGATGTTCCTGCCAACCTCAGCAACTCTCTGACTGTAGCCTAATGATTTTCCCCTTAATTTGTTTTCCTTGATTCTGTTACATGTATTCATTCCCCTCCTGTGTTTCTTTACCCTGTCAAAGCCAGAGAGCAGCCTGAGAGAAAGAAGTAGTGGTCATGCTAACTTCTCTGTGGGCAAGGAACGGGGCGGCTCCTGAGTCAAGGTGAAGGTACCAGTCAAATGCAGTAGCAGCCAAGTGTATTTGCATTGGTTTTAAACACGATGGCAACTGGAGAGGTTACCATTAAGAGCAAAGGCTCATGCCACGCTCTGCTGGTGTTCTAGGTAAAATGTCTGCAAGGGACTCGTTCACAGAACGAAAATTGCTATTTGCCCCAGCAATTTATTCTGGATGAAAATGCAGATGAATTGCCCGAAGGCTTAGTTCCCATGGCAGTATTACATTAAGTGAGACAGAATTTGCTGCAGGAGTTCAGGCGTTCCCCTCTTGTTAACAAACCATCTCTCCTATTATATTCATTACTGGAATGATGAGTCTGGTTAAAGCACCTTAAGAAAATGTTCCTTGCACAAGAATAGCTGCAGCAGAAATGACCGTTTAGTTTTAGGATCACCCGTTTAAATATGGCATTACCTCTCCATTCTCAGCGTGCAAGGCTGAGCAGAGCTGGAATTACAACAGGTAGGAGATTCAGTATCAGCTTTGCAGTTTCCTTACACAGCAACTGCAGTGTGTGATTATCCCATATCTCATCACTGATAGGTAGGATTGGAGGTACTGAAAATGCCTGATGACTTTCTATATGCAGTGTGTAACTTGATGTGGGTGGTGAGAGCTGAGGTTGTTAGCAATTCTGCTCAACTGTCCACACCATTTATTTCCTCCTGCCTTTCCAAAGTTTCCTGGCTAATGTATTGCCATAAACCCAGATTAAGGGAAAATGCCTAATTCAGGAAAAAATTTTATTTGTTTGGTATACTGGTAGGCTACCTGACCTAGAAAAACGTCCATAACTAGCAGTCATCTATGCATTTTAAAAAGAAGAAAAAAAAAGTCTTTTGCTTTGTTAAATCATATGTGAAACAAAAAGGAAAGAGAAAATAGAGAAGGTGGTACCTCTATGCACTGTTGATGTGTTTGATGGATGATTCTCTGAGTATCTGATTGAACTCAGTATAATACCCACCAAATTAAGATAAATCATTGGTGAAGGGTTTGTCAAGTACAGGCCCAAAATCAATTACGCTCACATGGCGATCGAGTAATCTATCTCTTTCTGTTCAGTCTGTCTAGTTTCTTTTAAGAGCTCTTTATCATTCCAAACACAGGTTATGTTTTTAAAGTGGCTGCACCATTTCTGGGAGATTGCATTAAAATCAGGGTTACTTCTCATTCATGCAGAAACCCTTTCTTCTTTCCTTATGCTAAGTCCGACTACCTTAAGTGACTTTTATACAGTTTCTTTCAAGAAAATCTTCCAAGAGTTGAGAACAGTAAAAATGCAACACCAATATTGACTCCTTCCTTTCTGCAGTGGTTAAATTACTGTTATCATCACCTAATTAGGAAAGGAAACCTGATGAATATTCCTAATAATAATAAAAAAAGTACAATTGAGAAAGCTATAATGAAAAAGTGACAATCAGGAAACTTTCTATTGAACTATTTTTAGGGAAGTCTAGGAAATCAGAGCTTGACTCTGTGAGATTCTGTTCTTATTCCTAAAGAAAAATAGTCCCTTTATGATCAGTGTCTACATGAAGTAGACAAGGGAATAGAAGCAAGAAGTAAAGGAAGAACTAGAATGGGTAAACCATGGTTGATAACTGAGTCTATATTTTCTAAGGTTTTTCTGTTTTTTTAATTAGGAGGTCACCTTATGTTTCCAAACAAGAAACACTTCCATAGTGAGCAGCTGAGTCATTTCCAGGACTCCATGACTTCTTATCATCTACTGTTTTATCATGTTAGTATTTTAAAAGATTAGTCACACCAGTCACTGATCAGTTCATTACTATGAATATAGTTCATAGTTCATAGTAATGAACACAGTAATGAATATTATGAATATTGTAAGATATTCATGAATATTGTACTATGAATACTACTATGAATATTGTAAGATAATCAAAGTAGGCAAAGCATTTCAAATGAATAGTAAATTCTAGTGCAGAGGAGTTGCATTTTGTTATGTTATTGAGGGACTGTGGCATTAGATTGCCGAGGAAATGACCATAGCTTATGTCATACAAATGTCTTACAGCATGATTTTATATTTATGTTAAGCGTTTGTATTTTTTGATAGGGTAAACTGGGCTCTGTGTCTTTTTCAAGAAAAAAAAAAGAAAAAGTCTTTTTGGAAAGAAGTAAATGTGTTCTGTGCTTTTCCAAAAGTGTTACAGATGTCGATGCCTATTTTTAGGAACAGAGCTGGTATCCAAGTCCAAGCTAGAATGAAACTTCTTAGATGAAAAGTGAAAAGAAAACCCCAAAGAGCTGAATGAGATCTTAGGATGCAAAAGAAAATGTCACAGGTTGCTGCAGGTTGACGGAATCTGAAGCATATGCAGAAATGTTCTCCTAAAACTCAACACCCGCACAAGGCAGTAATCTTCTCTTTCTTTGCAGAAATATGCATTCCATTTGGCAGATGGATCTGGGTATTTATTTTCATTTTTCAGTTTAAAGAGTTATGTATTTGTAAATCAGGCTAGTATGAGTCTCCTTTATATAAATTATGTATATGTCTTTATACATGCTCAGCAATGTATTTTAAAACTTCTGGCACACAGAAATGAGAAAGGAAAATTTCAGATTACCTCTTTTGGCTTCCTCACTTTGGCAGGTGTAATGGGATCAGAGATGGAGCATTACTTGAAACTAAGTTACTGTCTTTGAGTTGTACCTGGGGCTGTAATCTTCCTTTCTTTGCTTGATTTCACATGATTGTTCAGTTGGTGAACCTGTGTTGAGAGTGATCTTGTTTAGTCATTCTCTGAGCTTAAGCACTTGGTCAGTGACCAATGGGAAGAGAATCTTTTTTTCTTGGCAGTGACTAATTCTTCGGTTTCCTGGGACAAGCCAATGCAACCCCCTCTCTTCTGCTCTTTTCTTGACACAGCGACTTAAATGTTGTGCTAAAAAAAGGTGTATCTGCATGGCATGGGCATGTTGCTCACAAAACTGAATGGAGGTCTCTGCCGTGAAATGCTTAACACTAAAAAGAGAGTTACTCTGAATAAAGTGAAGGAAATAAAAAGGGCAATGAGGCTGAAGGCTATCTGACCTGCATCTAACAATTTCTCTCTCTGGTTCTCTCCCCCGAGTAAAATATTGATGGTTAATGTATAAAAATCCTGCCACCAGACTCCAACACTCAATGGAGATATACTGATAAGGCTGGTATGCTGAAATGCTGTATTTATGTAGCTAAAGATGTTACCGTGATTTGATGCAATGTACGATAGTGCCAATATTTCACCTGTTGACACAAAAAGCCAACTTATCCTTAAATCATTTTTTGGCTGCATTTTAAGTTCAGGGAGGGGTATCAGAGCCGATGAATCCAAGTTTAACATAATTCCTGAGAGAATCCACTGAATGACAGAAGGTGGCAGTGAGACATTATTATCTTTGCACTGAACTTTCCAAATTTTGCTCCAGGGTCAGATTTCTAACGTGCATTTAAAAGAATGGCTCTTCAGAGGCTGAACTCTGCAACCCTTGAAGGCACTGGCTATGTTAAGCAGCCCCTAAGGCTGCAGAGAGATCACCTTCGCTTTAAAAAGCAATCCTTGCACATCCTCCATGCATGGGTTTTACTTATAAATGTCCCCTGGCAACCAAGGCTTCTTTGTTTGTTCTGTAAATTGTGCTTGATGTGTGACTTTAGCATCCGTTCCTCATTCACACCAGTTTTCTTCAAGCACCTCTATAGGGAATATCAAAACAAGCTAAAGGGGAGCAGCTCCTGTTATTCTCCCCCTGTTGCATCCAGCCCTCCAGGAATCCAGAGCTGGGTGACCCCACTGAGGTGGTCTGATGATGCAGAGAGTTGAGTTGCATTTGTCAAATCACGCCCCTCACACCCAATCTGAACCGTTTTTCAGAGACACATTAACTTCCCCATTCGTAGATGCTTAATAATGATTTCGGCCCTGGGCTCCAGCGCGGTTCCTATCGATAAAGCTTGATATATAAATGCAATACTTAAAGGATGAGAACAGGGAATCACTGTAGTGCCTGTGAATTTCATGGAGTGCCACGGGTAATTTGTCCAAAGCAGAAGCTAGTGTATAAATCCTTAGTTCTGGGGAAATACCCATGCATACTAAATGAAACTTGGTGAAATCTATAAGCCTGTAAGTGTTTGGGGTGAATTTCAAGCTTTTGTATTGAACTTCTAATAGCCTTAGTAAATATTTGGGGTGGTAGCTGCAGTCAGACAACTTTTGTAATGGATTGATGAGTAATATATTCACAGAAATGTGTCTACTCCTTTGTTAATAATATAAAAAAATGCAATGATTAATAAATTGCTTTAGTTACATGGAGTGTATAGCCAGATATGTCAAGAATAAGTGGAACATCCCACTGAGGTCAAAAATGATGGAAATTGGAGGAGACTTTTCAAGCTCGTGCTTGCTTTTAATGGAAAATAATTAAGAGGTGCTAGAACACTGAGATTTTTATATGAATAACACCATTATATCTTAAGAAATTTGGGGGTTCATTATTAGAGAAGAGCCTTCCTATGTCTTATGACACCGTAAATACAAAGTTTAAATCTTAATTATCATGAGGTAATTGAGGAAAAAGATGGCCAGCAGAACATTAGATTCGTCAGCTACTTATTTTTGTAAGCAGTTAACATCACCTATTTTTAAAATGAGGTCAGACTCTTAGAAAGGCTCCAGTTAACAGAATAATTTGTTCTTTCTGTCCCTCCATCTTTTTCTTTCAATAACCATTTATGAAGAGTAAGAGAAAAAAAAAAAAAAGGAAATAATACCTGATAAAAATGCATGTGTAATTTAAGTAATAATATATAAATAAAATTTTAAAATCATTAGTGATTATCTATTGATTGCCCTAAAAATCCATCATAGCATGCTACTATTTGACCTGATTTTCCATTCAGGTGCTTTTCTATGCCCTCTCTTGCTCTTGCAGGCAAAGCACAAGTTGTTACTCCCTGATGTAATTTCCATTCTTTTTATTAGGAAATTCAGTTAGTTAGCTCTAGCAGAGAATTGATTCTACAGTGTTTTAGGGGAGTGCAGACTTCATTAAAATAAAAAAGGGAGGGAGGAGTTGTTATATTAATTTCCTGTTTGTTTTTTTCAAGTGTGTCAGCATCAGAGGAAAGAATGTGTTCTTCTCAAATGCATCATCAAGAATTGCTTATATAGGTAACAACTGGTTTGGTACATGAAGCACTGAAGTTGCTCCCACTTCTCCAATATGATTCAGGTCAACTCTATGTCTGGCACAGCTAAACCTTACACAGGAGAGGGAATTCTGTTTTAAATTTAGGTGAATGACTTAGATAAACTTTATTCATTTGGAGATCGAAGGTTTCTTTTTACTTTTTGATAAATAAAATGAGATGACTTCATGCATTATCATACATGATAATTTTAAATTGGAAATTCCAACCAGATAGATTGTACCATGAAGACGTTTTGTTAGGTTTCTAGTTTGTGTTCTGAATTTGCAGATGTCACTCAGATAAAGAAATCAGTTACAAATGCAGGGATTGAGCCCAACTATTAAACTTACTCAGCTCTACTCATTCTTTTCTCACTTTCCGTAACAAAGAAAGAGAAATGTTCAATATAAAAGATATATAAAATACAAAATATTTAATATAAATTATATTTTATTTATATTGTATAAATTTAATATCAAATATAAAAAATCGAGCTCATGCCAGAGAAATGAGCAGTACTTTCTTTTAACCTAAAGTTGGGCTTCAGGGCAGTATTTGCATTCTTTGCATTTGTTATGGCTGAAGAGATCTACTCAAAATAAATTCTAGCCCATGAAAAATATATTTGAGCTCATTTAGCTTGTAAGATTACAAGCTGGTTTTTAGTTTTGTACTTGTTCTATGGCAAAACATTCCTTGGTACCAGAGTTTCTTCTGTTTAGGATACTACCTATGTCTATGAGTAAGTCACTGAATAGATCTTCCACCTCACAATGCAGAACTGAAAAAAAGAATTTTAAAAAGACCACAGTATGGGGTTCTATAATAAAGTTTGGCATTTCCAAAACTGTACCAGTGTTTATTTCACTGAGCAAGCTCCTCTGGAGTTTTTTCCCCTAAATCACTGAGATGGCATTGGCAATGGCACTACACATTAGTAAGGGCAGAGAAAACCAATCTGCGAAGACTCAGTGAAGTCAGGCTCATTTTCTGCAAGCAGTCCTGAAGAATCTGCCACTGACTTTGCTGTAATTCCAAGTCTAAAGCCAATGGAGTGTTCTTGAGCTGTCAATGAAATTTTCTCAAACTAAGAATGGAAAATACAGGCTGAACACTGAATTGAGTCTTCTGTATTGAGGAATGAAAGAAAAACAATGATATACAGATGGTTCTCAACTATAAAAACCACAAAAGCCCACTGACTGTATTTTGTGTAGTTTTCTACTAGAAATAACAAAGTGCAGATAATGCATAGAAAGGAAATGACTAATTCAAATGATTTTATGATTATTTGGCACATGCCAGTGCCAGTGTGACTTTAATAAATCAATGCTTGGATGCCTCTTTTGGCCACAGTCCTGCCCAGTCCATGTTTGAGAGATGGAGTAAAAGACTCCATAAAACCTTTCAGGGATTTTTTTTCTCACTTGTATTTAATCCCTTCTGTTATCTTATATGATGACAATCCTCAGATATACAGGATGGCTCCCTACCTGTCTTTAGTCACTGGATGAGCACAAATGTTGAATGAGCCTTGAGATTACGGGTGAGGGAATATAGCAGAATTTGGGGGGCATTTCCCATCTTTCTAGATTCACTGTTTCTCCAAGGTGTCTTTATCAACCTGTGTTTCATTCAGGGACAAAAGCGTCTGCCCTGTACTCGGTGAAGTCAGTTGGTAAATCTTTTTCTGGTTACAGTAAATTCAAGATTGCACCTTAACAGCTGGATTCTTTTGCTGACCTAAACCAATACAAATTCTGACTCAATCTAATTTATTCCACAAGTAGCTATAGTTTTATCACAGTTTGAAATGAGAGCTGGCTGAAGACATTTTAATTTTCAGAGACAATTCTTAAATCAATGTTTAACATAAATGAGAATTAAAGTTACTGAAATTACAGTAAGGTAACTTTCAAAGCATTTAGGTTTTAGGATTTAGATTAAGAATGATCTGTTTCCAAATAGTACAGCTGCTGATGTAGGAAATTCTGATATGCGGTTTTAATCAATCCTTGTTAAAACTTTAATTTCTAATTGACAAAAAACAGCTCACAGATTGAAAGCCCCAGGAAATAAAGTTGATAAAACTTTGGAGAATTGCCACTTTAATA
>JAVCKT010132148.1:0-18983 GCA_032273925.1 Rhynchotus rufescens
AATTTCAATTGTTAGTAATTATAAAGAAAATGTCTCAAAGGAAGTTCTCATTTCACCAACTGATGCTCACGAGGAAAGAGAAGCGGTACTGTTATGTGCATGTTAATACAGTACATTATATGTCTGTTTTTTTTTTCACCTACTGAGTTAACATCTATTTATTATAAACAGGCATAGAATTAAGAAAAATAGTTCTAGTTCATTGCTCTCAAAAAATTCCTCCTTGGCATGTCATTGTAATTAATAGTCTACTTCTTTCAGTGAAGACTCACCTTTGTAAACATAACGAGGATTATCATATTAAGTTAGCTTCACAGCACTGTAAAATGAAACATGAAAGATTCAGAAGTTAAGGAAGAAAAAGAGAAATACTATATATCTTGATGTTCGTGTTATAATGGCTTGCTTGTTAGTAAGCAACTAACTTTGCCTAAGGACATTTTGTTTGATATTTTAATGTTTATTTTATATAATATTCATTTGTCCCAAAATATCAACCAAGGGAAAAGAAAAAAAAAATGTTAATAGTTAAAAGAAAAAGGAGGAATTCCAGACTTTAGTTAGTATTCCCAAAGGCCTGAGGTATTCTTTGATGTCTAAACTTTATAAAACGCAGACCCTGAATTTCTCAATTCAGATAAGTTGTTCTGGCTATGACCTCGTTGATTGCATATCTGCGTACCATATTTGCACAGACATTTTCTCTTGCTTCGTATCTGACAGTTAAAAAATCTATGTTTATCAAAAGAAAAAGAAAGCAAAGGCAGGCCAACTGATTGCCTTATCCTATCCAGGTGGACAGTAAATGTCTGCTCAGGTTGAACAGTAAAAACAAACAAACAAAAAAAAAGCAGATAAAACCAAGGTTAATGTCCTACAGAGGAGCTAAAGCTTACAAGCAGATCAAGCTCACTTCCCACACTAGTGCTCTTTCACATGCACAGTAATGGGTCTACTGTAGTTTAAATCCCTGGCCTTGTGAGTGAGCAAATCAAATTGAAGGGCTGCCATAGACTCCTTCGCCAAATCACCCTGGAATGCATCTCCACTGTAAAATTTACTTCTTTCTCTTCTCCAAGGTATGTTTGCCCCATGACTCTTGATTACATTAAAACTTTGGTATGCCATTTACAGAGTGCTCCATCCCAGAATATTTTGTGATGAAAAATAAATCTGCTTTTTAATAACAGCATAAAAAATAGCTATTTTTCCAATACTTAAGTGTTATTAACTGAAAAAAAATAATTCTGTGAAAAAGTTATCAAAGCAGAAAAAAAAGGTAGAAAGTAGGTAGAGTAGAAGGGAATGAAAAGGAAAAAGAAACATGAATTTAAAGTTCTACTACTAATGAAAAATGAGAAGCTTTTTTTTTTTTTTTTAACTCTTAATCTCTTAATTCAAAAGCTCTATTTTGGTTCAGATGTCCATGATAATCAAAATCAAATATTACAAAGGATGATCACATTTCATTATAGTAGAAGCAAAGAGGAAAAAAAAAAAGGAAGCCAAGATAAAAGTGTGACAAAGTCATGAAGAAAGTTGTTCTTTGGGCAATATACCATTATATTCCATTTTTTCATCAGGTTGCTCAGTGAGGCTCAAGTAAAATACAACAAGCAGTTAAAATATTAACATTCCTTTACATTTGAATTTGATAATTGGTTTCTAAGGGAAGTGCCTCCCCTTGCTCCTTTCTCCTTCTGACATGGCTAGTAGAGGGCTATGACAACAGCACTTCCATAAATTGCACATAGCTGTGCAGCCTAAAGCAATGCAGGAGAAAAATGCATCTCTAAAGATTCCTGTCAAATTCCTTTTTGCTTGGGAGGGTGGTAAATTTGCTACTGACCTCTACCAGCACAAATGACTAGGTTAGTTCAGCTATGCTTGACTTGTAATTTGGATCAGGGCAGTATTAAGTCTCAGCTCCTTTTCTTCTACCTTCCCTACTACCTGCCTTAAGTTCAAGGAATCCACTGCTTCTGCAAAGCCTCCCAGCCCATGAACTGCAACCTCCTTGGCCTCTCTACCCAGGTTGGTTCAAGGGCACAATTTAAATGATAGCAAAAATATCAGGAATCACTTTGGAGCTGAGGAGATAGCACAGACATTCACAACACTGATACACGTATGTTCGTTTTCACTCTCACTGTCAGACCAGTTTGTGTTTCAGTAACAAGACAGAAAGACTTAGCTACAACAAAAATCTGAAAGCTATGAGAACACAGTAGGTTTTCTTTGTTACTTTCTGCAGACTAGAAGACATTTATATGAGGGGACAGGGGAAGTGGCCCCTTAGCCAGCAATCAGAATAGGAGAGAAAAATTGGAACTCCTTTTGGATATGTAAACAAGATTCATCCAGAAATACCTGAAATTGACTTGCATGAGCTAATAGTAATATAATAAAACAAATATTTTGGAAGAGAATTCTTTACTTCAGTGGGAGGAAACAGCAACCAAAAAAAAAATGCAGTGAAGGAGTAAAAATAAAAAAAAAAAAAAAAGGAGCTCTGGCTAAATATTTTGAAAACTATTTGTGAACATTTAAAATTTTAAATGACCATTCAAACCCAATCATATTAGTGACCTAGCCCTTTTTCTTCCTGTATGGAATACTTGATCATGTTCAGTGCTTACTCTATGAAATATATTTGTTAAAATTTTTCATGTTAAACTGAACTGCAGCAGAAACAATATCATATTATTTAGGTATATTGAGAATACAACAGCTGTGGCCTATGAAATCCATAATAGGATCTAATGAGGTGACTGCCAGAGTTTAATTGTATTTTCACCTTTTGAAGAAGCATGTGTTTCCTATCACCCTTTTTTTTGTACCTCACTGAGTCAACTGGATTTCATAGCACTCTCAAAATCAGTAAAGAAGGTTAGTCTTATCCAAAGAGTGACACAGAGCAAAACCCTGGGAGTCCTCTTTCTGAGTAAACTCTCTTAGGCACAGAGGCTCTGCAGGCTCCTGTAGTCATGCAGAGGAACTCTATGATAAATGTGCCAGATTCAGGCTTTCCTATACATATTTTCCAAACCTCTCCCCCAGGTATTTCATAATAGGACCTTGTCTCACAAGGTCTGCTCTGTAATAACAATGGCTTTGTGTGTAGGAGCAAATTCATATTTGCATCAACTCATAGAAGTAGCTCAGCTTAATAAGGTTTGACAACTATTAAAGCCTTTTATGACACTAGCATTCCTGGGGATTTGATTAAAACTGTTTCTCAGTTTGAGAAAGTGCTTCTGAAAAAATGACATGGACTTTGATAAAAATGTTTTTGATAGGAAATACAGTTTTCAGAGCCATATTCCCGAAGGTGGCAAGGATAATTTTAGGTATCATTAAGAAAATGAAAGATAATTATGTTTTGTAAAGATGTAAAACTAAGCTATTTGATAAATATACATATGAAAGATTTTATAAATTCTTATTGGTTATAACATTAAAATAGCAGTATTTATAATTGCATTCTAGAGGTATAAGACAGTGAATAAAAACTAACCCTTCTGTGATGGGTTAGTTTTATGTGATAATTACAGAAAAAATATATTCCAATAATATAGAATGTACAGTTATCAACAAACTGCACATCATCAAAAAATGATTAAGAATAGACTGATGTGAGAATTCCCAGAAGTCCAATCTGAAGAGAAATTCTGAGAGGCAGATTCCCCACAAACATCCCATTCTGACTCCTAAACTGGAGGCAGAAGCCTTCCCTCTTCTAACAAATTCTTTACAGATTTTTAATAGCTGTTTTCTGCATTTTGGCACAAAATTTTGACAAGACTGATACCAGCTTAGTGAGGACTGTGTTGTGTTTTGAATCAGACTGATATTGCTGCTGTGATTAGAAAAGGGACCTGAAGTACAGGAATAAACATGCCAACCTGCCACTGAGGCATCAAGGCTGCCTCGCTCCCTTGTCAGTGCTAGCCTGCAAGACTGGCCCTGGGCCCCTTTTCCCCCCAGCGCTTGTTCACAGTGACAGTGATAGATGCAGTGTTGATTTTCATGCATTTACCAGCTGATCTGTCTGTTAACACTTCATCTGGGTCACAGAAGTGAGGATCCTAAGATAAAGGTCCAGAAATATTACAAATTCTTCTCTTTTACTCTCTATTGCAGATTTTCAAATGCACAAATATTTGAACTTTTTAAGCATTCTAATTTCTAATGAGTTCATACATTTCATTTGACTCTTACCAACAAGGAAAACTGCCCTGGTTCTAAGCTAAGCAGAAATGTCAACACTTGCTTATATTTTTCCTATCTCGATACAATCTGCATAATATGATAACTATTTTCTCTTGTTCCACTGAGTCTAGTCTAATCTTCAAGTGAGAAGAAATGTACACATTTCCTCTCCTTTTTGTAGGACCTGATAGTTTTGTTCTATTATCTGTTACTGACAACATGTTCATTTTTATTCTATTAAGTTTCTTAAGAAAGACCAAGAAAATTCTCAACTTTATTGGAATTTATAATAGTGGCACAGCAGCAAAGCCGTTGCACGCTTATGGTCCACATGTTTCTCCTCCATGGTATGCTGGATATACAATCAAATGTTTTCTAATCTGCTATATTCATCTAAGACTTTTTTTTTTTTAAATTAGATATGTCTTAGTGAGCATCCCATCCCATCCATATTTCTACTACTTGCAGACACCTCCATAAATACCGTGCTGCATTGGCAAATATTTGAAAATCTTACAATGAAACAATGTTGGTTATAGGCATTCCAAACCATAACTAGTTGTTTATCTAAGCTTTGTTGAAAATTATTGAGTCCCAAAGAAACATGATCAAAAGGGCAATACTGAAATACTTGTAGAAGCGTTATTGAAATATTCAAAGCAATTCTACCTTTAGGAAAACAACAACAACAAAATGTTAACAGGCGCAGAAAACTGAACAGGAGATGGAAAGTATTTCATCCTATGAGGAAATGACTTATCAGACTCCTGACTTAACAGTCTAAAACATTTCCACTTGAATTAGTGTAGTATCTACTTGTAATTAAGCCTTAATATATTCCAAACATAATTAGCAGTTAATGTGCTATAGCAACTCTTAATATTCATGAAAATTGCCCAGTTGATAGTATGAGATGCTAGTTTAAGACTATTCCCTGACATAGTTAAAAAGCAACAAACACCGTGCTCGTTATCCCAAACTTCTGTCTTTTTTCCTCCACTTCATTACTCTTGAAAGGAGGCACACAGAAGTCACAGCAGCCATCTGAACACTAATCAATATGTAGCCCATTGTGAGAAAGGGATAAACAAATCTTATTACAACTTTAAAAACTGTCATATTCTGTAGTCCCAGGGATACAATTTATGAACAAGAACATAGTTGCATTGAGTCAACTTAAAAAAATGATGAGTTTTCAATATTAAGCAAAGAAGTGTCATTTAAGATGTCCTGGACTTCCTCTCCAGTCTTAATGACTTCAGGTGACCTTAATGACCACTCGGTGCCTCTCTTGGAGGTCTCTTATAGCAAAAGAATGGAGCTCTGTATTTCCTCACCCCATCTCTATGTCATCAAAAATATATCTATATTTTTTGAATGAAACAGAAAGTACATGGAAACTGAAGAATGGAAGTAATAATTACAAGCTATGTTTAAGCCAGAGAGACATAGAAGTTTTGAAGTGAATAAGTACTGATAAATATAGTTCCAGAAAGAAGATGCAGGACCTGAACCAAAGCTGTGGGACATGTGACTTTTCTAGAATTGTCAAACAGATCATGGCCAAAGGAGATGAACTGACTTTGCTTCTAGAATTATTACTTCTAGGAAAATGCACATCAAGTGAAGTACAATGACAGCCTCCAGTGGTAAATTGTCAAGAGGAAGAACTACTATGTCCAACAAAATGCAAGTCAATATCGATAATATTGTGCAAGTATTGCACAAACACACAAGATGATTTAAGTAGATAGCAGTTCACTATATTTTGATGATTAAAAACAAGACAACTTTCACCTCAAGCCAAAGCTATGTAGTAGGTTATCTTATAGAGGATCATATGCAATATTACTTTGCGCTATAAGCTATAAGTCAGAGACCTTGAAAAATAAAAAGTGTATACATTAAAGAAATCCGTCTGAGAATCTTAATCTTATCCTAAGTTAAAATAATGGATTTTCTGTGCTTGCAGAGTTTTCCATTTATGTGAAAAAATGATTTATCCGCATAGTAATTAAATGTGTCATGTCAGCTTGAGCGGATTGCCAAAATGAAATTTAGCATTTCCTGAATGTGTCATTGAAAGAACTTCAGTTCTCTGAAATTATACAGACTTTGTGTTCAAGACTTTTATTTATTTATTTAGCATCATGAAAGAAGCTCTAATCTTGATATTGCATGCACTCTTTCTTATTCTCGCTCTTTGTGAATTTGTCATTGAAATTGTGTAACAGACTGGCAATTCTTAATACACTTATTACTACTCAGATACAACTAAAAAAGAGCAAACTCACTATCTCATCCTATTTCAAGAAGCAAACACCTAAAGTTTTGTTTTTATACACAACTTATTCACATCACAGTGAACAACTGCTTAATATTTAAAGACCAGGTTTAAATACTGCCTTAGTTTCTCTCAGTGGGTGAACATCCTGACAGCTCTCTAGCTGTAAAACATTCTGAAAACTCCCTCACTTCTGTGCAGTTGCTAAAGCAACAAAGATAAACATAATGAAAAACAAGTACGTTGACATGTCCATATATATTCATACATGAACAGTAGATACCTGTGAAAAAAAATTTGGATGCAACAGATTCAGCAGTAGTATAAATTCCACAGATACATTTGAGAGAGGGTCTCCTATTTTCTACAGGAAACCTAAATTTCTTCTATAAGGGCCCCAGAAAATACAAGTTCATATGTCTTAGGAGATTTATTGATTGTCCTTCTTTTGAAACCCTAAGATCTATGAACTTTATATAGAGCAAGTAGTGGTGGATGATCACTTCCTGTATGGAGCACAAATCAATAAATGAGCTAATTAGAACAGCATGGTTTTGCAACGACTTCTGCAATGGTAGGAACTACAGTAATGCAGTGGAGTCACAGGCACTACATTTTTTCTGTGCAATTAAATTTGGTTTAGCCATCATTTTTTGCATGCTTACCACTAGCTCTCTTCAGTGGTCCAAGTCTTACTGTTCAACCTGTTAGACAGTGCAGTGCTTAAATGCAAAAGTGAAGGAAGCCATAAACCTCAACAAAAAGCCAAGTCTGACTTGTTTTCTAACTCATCTCTCTTGACTCACAAGGACAGGCTGTTAATTTTTTTTCTTTTTTTTTTTTCTTTTTATAAGATTTGAATTTAATTTTTTTTCTCCCCCTAAATCCTAGATTTTAGGGGGAGAAAGACATTACAAAGACATTAGAATTCCCCGGGGTCCTTTAAAACCAAGAGAATTATGAACAGTCATATTAGGCAGTAAATGGTGTAAAGGCCACAGGTAATGACTGAGTTGTTATTAAGGCTGGAATGGTTACTATTAACAGGAGCATTACATGGGAAGCCATTTTCAAGTAACCATTTCTTACTACATGCTCTTTTAAATCTTCAGAGAAGAGCTGGCTGCTCAATGTATAACTTATTTCTATTACCCTTCTAATAGATTTCACTTTCTCTCTGGGGTTTCAGTCATTAAACATAAAAGGTTAGAGAACACACATACACACAAAAACCAGACAGTCTTGTGAGGCTTTCTTGTTTCCTCAAAACACCTTAAAAGGTGCAACAATAATATGCTTTTAGGGATACTCTTCAGGACAAAGAAAATAAGAATGGTGAGTCCTACTAAAAAGCTCTCATTCAAGTTTGTCTTAGGAATAGCTGTTAAATTGTTCTATTACTTTTAATCACAGATGTAAATCTTCACTGTTGTGTTTTGCCTGTAGTGAAATATGATAGCATTTTTAAAATTTTCCATCTGGTTTCTATAGGTTAGGAGGCCTGTTTTTCAGCAAAATTCCAAGTATTTTATATTCAACTGATATTTTGCTTAATATTCAGGTAATGGCATCAAATAGAGGCAGGATAACACAATCCAGGGGGTGGAGTGTCCATATCTCTGCCTCTGGTTTTGGAGAGCAGCAGTACTGTGGAAGGATGAATGATGCCATGAACAGTAGGAGGATTCCCTAGGGACCAAGTTGTTCCCTGCTGAAACCTACTTCTTCACTGACATCATCTGGCTGCTGCTACAGCAATGACTATTTTTCCTCAAACTGAGGAATAAGGAAGGAGAGAATAGGAGTTGGATTCAGCTTCCTTTCTCCTTTCTTCTTTTCCTTTTATTAGGGGAGACTAAGTGTCACTGGGCTTATTTCTTTCAACCATTTGTACACCTTAATTTCCTTATTTCTCATCTCTATCTATCATTATGATTTTGTCTCGGAGATGTGTGCATCCCTCTTTTTGAGTGATCCTAAAGATTTTAAGGGAATCTCAGTAGATCGTGGCTGTTTCTTAAGACAGTAAGGCTATGAGACTCAATTACTGTTATAAAAAAAAAAAGGGGGAAAAAAGCTCAGTATGTCCCTGAACTTTTTATTCATGCTGTAACAGCGCATGCAAATCCACACTAGCCCTCTGTTTGATTGATACATCATTTAAAATGCACAAAAAGTTCTTCATAAAAGTCCAATTGACTAAATTGGGAATTCAGACTAACAAACTTACCATATTAACAGTACTTCTGTATGAATCTAGATTACTAGTTCTGGAACAAATAGACTCCCTCTTGAATCACAGTGTTTTTGCCCAGACAACTGTTCAACACACAGTGTAAGGTTTGAACTATGTTCATCTCTCCATACAACAGCTGGTAGATAGTTATTTTAAAAAATGAAGAACTAAAAACACATTCTAAATTAAACTAATTTACTGCATTATCAATAGTGGGGTGATGTTACTGCACACAGTAGAGAAACTGTAGCATAATTATAATACAAATCATTGCAAAAGAAAAAAAAAATGAACACAATATCCCTCTACACAGAATAAGAATCAATTTTTTATCCAAATATTTTTCTACTTTAGAGGCATTACTTTACAAATTCACTGCAAATTAATTCAGGTAAGTCAAGCTGACAATGTCATTAAAATATTACTGAATAATTCTATGCAGAATTGAACAAATGCCCTTTAAGGTGAAGAATATTGATTTAGGTAGTATTTTGAAATAACTGATAGATTTGGGCTTTATTGTTTACTACCCTTCAGAACAAGAAACGACTGATGTATAAATAGTTTAGACTAGCATAAAGCAAGTAAACCAAGCAAGAAAATATGCTAGTAAGCAATTTGTTAACTTCATTTATCAGCAATAAATTGCATAAGGAAAAACTTCAAGACATGCAAAGCAATCTGCAGAGAACTCACTGCTTTTTTCTGTGTAATAAAATATTTCTGAAAGATCACCTTCCAGATTTAATACAAATTATGAAAGGTGATACAAGCTGTAATAAATTACAGTGTGCACTTTTTGATGATTGTTTATTAAAGGAGAGAAAAAAAAGACATTTGGCATTTACAAGTCTTGCTCTTTCTGTAAAAAAAATTACATATCTTACAACAGAAATATGGTTATCTTGTCTCAGCCTTTCTGACTTGACAACGATGACTTCTTTAGTTTGCTATTACATCTGATCACATAGTAGAAGTTTCAGTAGCTGCTTTTCCATAATTTAAAATCATGTTGTATACAAAGCATTAGCTTAAGTCTTTCAGACATTGCATAATACAAAATAAATGCTATGTACAGTTATGTCTGAAGAAGAAAACATATCTGGCTTTAGGAATTGCATGCTGAAGGCAAATGCTCTACAGCACTCAGTACCTTCAGTTTTCTATAAAATGAATGGTTGATGTACTTTCAAAGACCGATGGCTCATTTTGAGGAATATGTAATGGTGCATAAGAATTTTTATGGCTTAATTCTACTCATTTGAGCTCTAAATGTCTCATTCCTCCACCAATAAGAATTCTGCTTAATAACTAGTAAGAATTAAAAAAGAGAATCACTCAGAATGTGTGCCCTAAGGGATTAATTCCCACCCGCATCATATTTTCACCTCATAACAAAACAAACATTCATATAAAAGTTGCTTAGATTTCTATTGTTTGTTTTACTATTTTGCATTTGCATAGCAATACCAGAAGAAATTAACCATGAGCAGTGGTGATATATTGTGACGGGCATGGTACAAATCTATAGTGTTGTAACAGAATATCTAGATCAAAAATCTGATAGCTCATGTTTTTATTTTGCTTCATGGTTTTACTTTGTATATCTCATTGCAAACCGATGAAATGCACAAGGGAATGCACTGAGCAAAACAACAGTAGAAAAAGTTAATTTGGGAGTGATAAAAGAGCATTTTCTGCAAGTGTCATTTCACATGATAGCACCTAACAAAACAGAGAGGAAGTCAAGAGGAATCTTGACTTTTGTGGGATAGTCTTACCTAACGTATGTAATTAAAAACAATTTTTAAATACATACATTGAGATATGATTAGGAACAGACTGTCATTACCTATTCAGCAATGTTAGTTCCAATTATGTTTCCTTAAAAGAACTATGATAATTACTCCATCTAACAAAGCCTGTCTTTCATTACAGAAAAATGGCAATAACCATGTGTATAGGGTAATAAGAAATAGTAGATAAAAGAATAAAAGCAGTTAAAGTG
Organism: Rhynchotus rufescens; assembly: GCA_032273925.1. Classification (NCBI taxonomy): domain Eukaryota; kingdom Metazoa; phylum Chordata; class Aves; order Tinamiformes; family Tinamidae; genus Rhynchotus; species Rhynchotus rufescens. The sequence continues at coordinate 10,741 of JAVCKT010132148.1, forward strand.
AGTAAGAAGAGCAATATTGTACTCCCAAACAATCAATTAAAATGATGTCTTAACAACTGTATGTTCAGTTTTTAAATATGACTTTTTAAAGAACTCTCTCTATGTGACCTTAGTATTTCATGCAGAAGAAAACAAATCTTTCTAGGATTTTATCCTTTTTTCTGTAGATCATATTTTTTCAATGATCTAAACCTACATTTAGAAGAGCATTCAGTTTTATCAGGCTTTATTGCTCATTTCTAAAAATTATTAATTTTCATAGGACTATGAAAATAATTTTCTAAGCCATGAGGAAAACATCAAGATAAGTATATTCGGATTTTAGTTCATTCATATACTCATTTTTTTTTCATAAATCTAATCCGAGACTGTGAAATGTATCAGTTATAGGAGTGAAACACTTAGAGCTTTCTGAAATTTGAAGTTAGCATAACACTTTCATCCTGCCTTGAAAAATTCAAGTCATGCTCTGATACTTAATTTCACAGTCTGTCACAGTCAATCATAAACAGTTTCCAGCTGGCAGACCAGTTTGGTCTTTTTTCTGTCTTATGTAAGTTTTCAGTTAGATTATGGGACAGATTTGATACACTGTGGGACCGAAAAAACATTAGCAAAAACAAAAGAGAAGGAGGAATTGCCTGGGAAACCGATGGGCTAAAACTGTCTTTTTCACAGCCTAGGACAAATCACAACATGACGCTCCCAGCTAACATGATTATAGCACAACTCCTCACCAAAATGCCTTGTATATGATATATTGAGATTGCTGGCAAACTCAGAGTTGTGTAGGCTTCTGACTTAGCATCCATATAGCATACTCAGGAAAAAAAAAAAAAAAGGAGAGTATTCTTTGCATATACCAAAATTCAAAGAGCATTTCTTCCAGAGCATTATGATTCATAACATGCTTTCCTGTCATCCAATTTCATCTCTATATCCATGTGCTTTTTGGAGAAGTTTAGGATAACCTTTAACAAAAGTCATCACAACATGCATAGCATATACTTAGAAAAACTACAGCTAGGAATTCCAAATGTTGAATCCTCTAAAACATTTTCTTCAGTGCTCACCAATGAAATAAATACAAGCTACTAGATACAAAAGTGAAACTGATGGTCTTTAAATAGTCACAAAGATCTGTAGGGAATGGTGTACATGGAAGTTAAAATCCTTAAAAAAGTTAAAAATCTTTAAAAAGTTAAAAATCTTTAAAAAGTCAAAAATCTTAAAAAAGTAAGTTGTTGGGAAAACATTACACTGGAAAACAAATACTCCTGTCTCATAGGGAAAAAGGAACCAAGGAAGATAGCCAAGATTATTAAACACATATTTCCTTTTGTAGAAATAGAGTTCAATCTTTCCAAAGAACTGAACTATAAAACTTCTGGGGAGATGTAAGGATTTCATAATTTAAATCTTACATGAGAAACAGTAGCTACTTCATAACCAATAAAACCAATTATATTACCATAACTTGATACTGAGTTTTTACTTCCTTGCATCTGCAGCACAAAACCAATGCTTCAGGAACAAATATTAACATATTTATCTAGAAAGAATGCAACTTACTATCAAGCAAGTGACTTGAGAATAACAAATGAGGGGGAATGGGGGAAATGGGATGACATGAAAAGCTTTCACAGACAATTTTGAAAAAAATGCATGTAAGTACATAGAAAACAAAACAATATAATGCACAGAAATTTACATATAGCATCTAGGCTAGCCTGTTAGATTTATTATATAAGCTATCTTTTGAAGAAAAGAAATACATAGATTTCAGTATTATTCCATCTGATACAACAGCATAATTAAAAACAAACAGTCACCATCTGAAGCAGAAACTAGCAGACCAGGTATAATTTTGAATATGCAACACAAAGCTAAGAGACATCACCAATACTTAACAGGAAGAGGATGAACATGCAGAAATGAAGAACCCTGATGATAAAAAAATGTAGAATTGTAACATCAAGTTAGAAAAAATAGGGAAACGTTAACATAACTCTTGGTGGTCTCACTAAGATTTATTTAAAATACTGAATGCAGTTCTGTGATTCAATTCATATGAATGATATGCATATATCTAGGATGATAAAGATAATGGAAAGCTTATCTTCTAAGAGGAGACTAGAAAAAAAAGATTTGTTTTACCTGGGGAAAAAAATAAGGGTAAAAGTGAACAATCATTGCATAGAAATACATCTGCAGAAGATCTAAATATGGAAGGGGTAAAAACTTAGCAGCTGCAAAGACAAGACTGCCACTGGGATGAACAAGTCCACAGCTGCCATAAGGGATTTTTTTGGGTTGGAAATGAGAATGTTCCTATCCAGCAGAGCAATACAATTCTGAAACACATTACAGAAAGATAGGAGGAAATATAGTAAGTTGAAGTGTTTTTTGGTACTTAAGAATTGGGATATATAATGCATTGCCTGGAACTATGTTCAGAAGATCCCTCTCACTTTCTGTGGTTTTATAATCCCTATTTTGAACGACCCACAGTGTAGGATAAAACAATCATAAACACTTCTCTATAGATGCTATACAAAGATACAGAGACTGAATAACTTAAGATTACAGAGGAAGTCAAATAATTTTGAACCACAGAAGGTGGTATTTTAGATAGTTGCCTGACATTTAATGATTGGGGACCCCCCTTGCACAGACATCTTAGAAATAAAATGTCTGCTAAACAGCTGTGGTAGAAAATACTACAAAAGATGACAGAAGTCTGAAGAACAGCTTCACATCTTCACCTTCTAAGACTGGGATAGGAAAAAGCATTCTATTTCTTTCACACATTTAGCACAATGTTTATACGGATTTCAAAATTTTGCCTTAAAGAAAGAAAAATCAGGAGTTGAATAACTTCAAAGATTTTTCTTCAAATTCTTTCACACATAGTTTTGTCAGTGAAGCACAATAAAATACCAGTAATCTATATTTCCTTTCTCAAGAGGAGGCTAAAAAGTGTAAAATATTCCAGTTCTTTATGAGAGATTTCAAAAGATTTGCTCCAGTCTTAAGTTGAAAGCACCTTCTGAATCGAATGTGTGGTCTTAGGACCTCTAATTACTTACACAATAAATCTTTGTAAGATTACCTAAAGAAAGTATTTTTCTCCTCATCTGTTTCTGTGGTATTCTTATTACTGATTTTTTTGCATTAATTTCTTCAGCTAAAATGCATACTCAACTATTAATTTTATGCTACTTCCTTATAGCTAGTAGATGTTTGAATAGCTGCAATAAATGTTCTATAATATATTAGATGTAAATTTTCACTCTGAAAGCTTTATAATTTAAAAAATAAACATATCTTCCCAACAAAAACTTTCAGAATCTAAATATTACCAATTTAAGAGGTCATTAAATCACTGTCATTCTTTAAAATATCTGTTTTTTTCTTTTTGTATTTCTGACAAACATAGCTAGATCTGCCTGATGAATTAACTAAAAGCAAAAGGCAAATACCTCCACAATATGTTGATATTTGTGTCACTTTGCTATAAAATCCTTTTTCTAGAATTTACTGATTGGACTGCAAAGTAGAAATAAAACTTGGTGCAATTCTTTATTTCCACATAAACAAAACTATACTGAAGTTGTTCATTAGCAATTCTCTCTCTCTCTTTTTTTTTTAAGTAGTAGAGAGGAAATGGTACATTTGACAGTCAAATTTGATTTCCCACTTTATGTAATATTACCTATGAAAAATACATGTGACTGTGGTGACCAGTTTTGCAAGTAGAGGATCAGCTTCCAGTCTGAGCTCTGAAGGCAAAGAAGAGGACAAAGAAAAGTCAAGATACAGAGTCTACAGGAGCCAGCATGTTTCCAAAAGAAAGGTCTAGCACATGAATCAAGGGTACTGTTAGCAGATTTAGTAGTCAAGCTCTTCCAACCCAGCCATGAATTCAGGAGTGGCTGTCACACACTTATTTTCCACTGCTGACAACATTCAGAGTAAGGCTAGACTTCCTTTTAAGCATGCTTCTGTTAAAACAATGATGAATACATGCAAATCCTATTGCATATGCTACTTAGGAGGTAAAATGGGGTCACCAACATCATGTGTTCTGGCTTTATATGCTCCACATGTCCTGCCTAGGTACAGCAGGTCATGCTGGGTGGAAGATGCCTTCCTCGTGACACTGTATTTCTTTTGCAGAAGTATTATAGTACCTCTTGTTTTTGTTTTTCTGGACTGATTCTTAATTCCTGTCAGTTCTACCTTTGCATGGGGAGCAGTTTCACTGCCAAGATTTTGACCTTCTGTTTATTACTCTTGTGATCAGGAAGGAGCTCGCAGCATCATACTGAGAAGATTTCTTTACAGAAGGCTTATGGGATGATGCAGTAGACTGAGCTCTCCACTGTTGCTTTACACATCCTAACAAGCTGTTGTGATCATACAGTTGGATATTTCATAGCCCACTCATACATGTAATCATGACTTTGCAAGGCCTTTTGTGGGACTGTTTCTTCCTGAAAAGCTTCAGCATTACAACTTGTCAACACATGGCACAGTTGAGAGAATATTATGGATTAAAAGTCTGGAGGAAAACTGCTCCTGAAGATACTATCATGAGTCGGAGAACATAGGTTTTAAATGCTAACTCAAGTATACCATATTTCTTTTCACTGTCTTAAGTTCAAGTTTTCATGTCCAAATCTGGATATTAAACAACAAAAAACTGCCACTGGCATGACTAATTTCCACACATGTATTTGTTTACATGAGGACATTAGGAATTAGCTTCCTATATGTCATTCTGTAGGTCACCTCATAGTGGTCTGCTATTAGGAAATATGTAAATGAAGTAATGAAGGAAATAGGTAAATGAAGAAAAACCTACATTATCAGTACTTTCAACAAGATTTTGCTGTTGTTACAGTGGCAATCTGTTTCCATCGGATCAAATTCAACTATAAATTAAAGTCCATGTGGAAGTCCTCATTAGCTTTAACGAATCTTCACTAAATTTATAATGTAAAATTAAATTTAAATAAAAGATTAGCCTTTGAAGTACGCTATGATTCCTAAACTACTACTTTATTGTTTATATCACTACAATTATAATTAAAAGAAATCCCTTTTGGAACATGATACCTGAAACCATTGAATTTTTAAATGGGTACTAATGAACAGGAATTTATATTAAAAATACCTTTATCAGAATGATCACTAAATGCTGGATGTTTTGGTATTATCTGCTGTTCTTTAGCCTTTCTTTTTTCTACATTACCTAACACTACTAGACATTTTGGATTGCTCCAGAAAAAACTATTTTCCTAAGGAATTAGGATATATTCCTTATAGCCAGCGTTATAATGCAGCAATATATGCAGTACTATTCTCCAAAGCAGTTGTTAGTCAGGATACATCTAAGGTTCTGCATTATTCTCATTAAGAAACTGTGGAAAAAAACACAGATTGTCTTACCTACTGAAACTTCAACAGCTTTCTACTAATTTGTCAAAAGTATATATGTATTTATATTTGGAAATACAGAAATTCCCAAAGCCTGTGTCTTGCATTTTGTTCAGACACTAATGGACAATACTTGGAACTCTATTTTGCAGGGGTGATGAACCGAAAGGAGTCACCCACCTACTCTGTATGGTTTTTCCCCACACACTGGCAGCTTTTCCACTGACGTTTATTATACTGAGCAGACTGAATTTGCCAAGAAAGACTTGGGGGGTCATATTTGTTATGAAGAAAATGTCCTAGGGCCTACAAACGAAAAGTTTAAAGACATACTCTGACAACAACAAACTTTAGTTCTAGATTAATTTGAATTGTTAAATGACAGAATACAAAGTCTTATTCCACCATCACTATCCAACCTAGATGGTCATACTTAAGACTCTCCCAAAAGGAATCTTTACTCATGACCTATAAAATGATGTTAATTTGCTTAGTGCATGTCAATTCAAAGGATGAAAAAATTGAAAGTTGACTCCCAGAAGATTACTAACAATACCAAATCTCCAATATGCTTGTACTCAAAGAACTATTGATTTTGCATATGTTTCTATAAATGTATATCCTCTGCACTATATATGCTCTGCTATCATAATATCCAATAGTTTAAAGTTCTAACTCTGAAAATCTTTCTGAATAACTACTTAATTTCTTTGTTATTCTTTTTGTGTCTATTCTTCGTTTTTCTTTTCTTGGACTCAAACAATTTTGGCAGTTTCACTTTTTGATTCTTGTAAAAGCTCTTATAAGCCATCTCAAGACCATTCAACTGAAGAATTTTAATAAAAGTCATTTCAGGATTGATGATATTGTAATGCTAAATTCTTGCTAAAATAGAAAGAAAATGACAAACCTGTTTTGCAAGTGACAACAAAAACCTTGTGCTGCTACTTTAGACCTAAAAATTTAATAATCCAGAACTTTACTTAGCTAAGATGACGCCTTGTCCATCTGCATATTGTAACTTTACAGAATTAAAAAAAAAAAAATGTCATAAAGAAGTCACAACCACTTTTATTTATGGATTTGTGCTCTTCACCAGATCTTTTTCTTCAACTGTGGGGGGGTGGTGGGGAGATGGAAGAGAAGGTAGGAGTATATGGGAGAGGACTAGGAAACTTTGTCTCCATATAAAGAAAGTATTCCCCTGAATTAGAAGCTCATCTGATTCCTGTGCCAAGGGAATAATCCCTGGTGCTCTCCTTTTCTTCCATTCATGTCATTCACATCACTCCATAGTTCTATGCCTTTCTTGAGGCAGGCACACCATTTTCTTATACGGTTTTAAGGATATATTTTAATTAACCAGAAAGTGGTATGCTGCCATAACAACATAGATTTCTATTGTTATTCCATTATCAGAAATTACAATACTTTTTGTCTTACTGGAAAAAGGTAACTTTGGCTAATTAATTCAGTTTAGTAGTAACCAAACTATGAAGCAAATGAAAATGTCTGCCCACCTAAGAAAAATTTCCATTTTCCATAGTTTTTATGTTTTTATGTTTTTATTTTACTTTTTTTAAATGTTTGTACTTCATTTTTCTTCCTTTTTTTTTTTTCTTTCAAGCACAGTACTACACAAGAAAAAGCTGCCATCTGTCATTGCTAATTTTCTTTTACTCTTCCTTCTCAGAAGCACTTTTATCCCTTTTCAAAACTTTTCTCAATTTGGAAATAGGGAAAGCGAACCATATACTGCCTATCTTGTTTCACTGAATAGCAAAAAAAGAGAAAAATACTTGTAAATCTAACAGTTGATGGAATAAATTGTACATTTAAAATAATTTTAAAAATGAAATAAAATTTCTAGTTTAAATTTTAAAATATGCCAAAGACAGAAAAAGAACTTTAGAAACACTCCTCCCAAAAAATAAACTTCATGCATGAAAATGCCCAATATGAAAGTTCTAAGCCACAATAACCAGTAATGCTTCCACAATGCCTCTTCTATGACATAGGTCTATAGACAGCTACACTTGAATACAAACAACTAAAATAGTTTTTAAGGTTATTTTTGATACATTTACTGGAAGTTTTTATTGTTAGTCTTCCCATTTTCAAGAAAAAAAGAAGTCTCTTCTGATAAGAAAACTAGTATTTTCTCTTCTTAATTAATTTTGAAGTTAAAATCCCCAAAAGGAAATCCAACAAGTACTATAATGTACCTACTGTATTTAATGCAGTCTTGCCATGCTCTAGAGAATCACAGAATGGTTGATGTTGGTAGAGTCTCCATAGCTCACCTAGTCCAACCTCCCTGCTGAAAATCAGAAAACCTCAAGTAGGTTGCCAGGACAGCATTCCATCAGGTTTTGCATATCTCCAAGGATGAGGACTCCACAGCCTCTGTGGGCAAGCTGTTTCAGTGCTTCCGAATTCAGTGTTAACTGAATGTGGACCATGAGATTTGTGCTATGTTTTGTATTACAGATTTACTGATTTATAAGACATGTTAGATTATGCCATGGCCATTTGCTATATTATTTCCAGAGCTGGACAAAGATAACTGGTTTCTGGAGAAACCAGAGCTTCAGTTTCTCCAGAAACTGGGGGAAAAACTGCCTTATCAGAGTATTGGAGCTATCAGAGGAAAAATTGCCTTTTCCTAATGTCAATCTCAACAGAAGCTCCTCTTACAAATATTTAGTGAATTTTTTAGTGAATTTAGTGAATTTAGTGAATATTTATGACACCAAGCTGGGTGGAGTGGCCGACACCCCGGAGGGCTGTGCTGCCATCCA
>JAVCKT010132176.1:6886-18977 GCA_032273925.1 Rhynchotus rufescens
ACACTGACGTACTTTGCTGGCAACCAAAAAAAAAAACAGAGCAACTAAAAAAAAAAAAGTTTTATATTCTACAATTTGAAGCAGAAAACTCTAGGAAACTGGCCATTAGGGAAGCTCATCTGCAGAAAGAAGAGCTGATGCATCTGCACCTCTGACTGCAAGGACAGCTTGTGGCACAATCCTTAAATGGTCAGTGAAGGAGAGTACTGCATCTGCTCCTATTACAGAGCTGCTCATTCAGGTTTCCAAATTAAAAAAAAAAAAAACTTGTATATTTAATTTCTGCTATGTCAAGTAATTGGAATTTTGTATGTCCTTCACTATTCATGGCCCCCTTCAGTAGTACTTCACAGCAAAGCTCCAATTAACATATGTTGTGTTGTCTTTATCTGATCTCACACATCCAAATTTATGGCAACACATGATGCCTCCCCCCAAAAAAGGAAAGATCAGAGTGCTTCCAAGCACTGAGCACAATGGTTTGTTTTACTATCAGTAAGGCACTTCTAGAGCACCTAATTAGAATAGCTTTTTAACTACTGCAGTTAACAAGATATTGTGATTTTTTTTTCTTCTGGAAGAAGTAAAGAACACTCAGGCATTTTTCTTTTGTTATTGGTTTGAAGTATCAAGTGCTAAGACTACTGCAAAAATGAAAAGAACCACTCATGGCACTAAGCAAGTGTGAGAAAATTGCTGAAGAAAAGGAAAATTAGAGAAAACTAGAACTAATAAAAGTTATGGCATTACAGAAGTTTAAGGTAAGAGACAGTTCCCACTTCCAGGACGGTTGGTATGCATGGAATCTACTTCTCCACAACTCCCTCAGCAACACAATCTGCCTTCCCAGCACACACTAATGAGAGTAAATGAAGAGTGGAGTGGGATGGAGACACACACCATGGCCAAACCTTGTTGGGCGCCCTGCACAGGTGGTAACTGAAGATGCCTGCAGCTGATGAGTGAATGGAGGGTGGAGCAGAGCAGAGACACCGCGGCCAAACTCTGTTGTACTCCCTGCACAGGTGCCAACCTGGTTGTACCACGCAGCTGATAAACCACACAGTATGATAAGGTGTCTGGTGCTGGGCCAACAGTGGTGGCAGATCAGTCCCTTCCGATGGACTTTGCTCCAACTTTTCCCCATTCTAATTTCATTAGAATACTAATACACAACTCCAGCCCAAAAGTTAGCTGCTCAAGGAATGACCACTCCTCACTGAGCATGCTCTCTAGAATTTCAGTTGACTCAAGGGACATTTTAAACCATTTGATAACAAAAGTAAATATGACTAGTCAATCAAGCTCCACCTAAATGTAAAATAAAATAGATAAAAAGTGAACTAAGGAGGAAAATAGCAGGAAGAAGGAAGAAGGAAGAAGGAAGAAGGAAGAAGGAAGAAGGAAGAAGGAAGAAGGAAGAAGGAAGAAGGAAGAAGGAAGGGAGAGAGAAGTCTCCATTGTAACTTCTGGATCAGTTGATGGGCTGAACCCCTTTCCTCTTGGGTCCCCTTAAATCCTCTTGGGTCAGAACACCACCTGAGGAGACTCTATGGAGATTGAGAGCACTCTCCCATCTTCTGTGGTGAGTGATGATTGCTCATTTGTACACTAGGCATTAGCTGAGAACCTCATACTTTAGTGGAGAATATCCAAATCCTACTTTTGAAATGTTGCATTTGAATAAATCGTGCTATTTCTTAGATCAATTCATTGTTTTGAAGATGATCGGACCTACAGTTAACAAGCTGCTTTTGAATCCAATACTGCAAGAGTCAGGCCTACAGTTACCACAGTATTTGGTATCCCTATTAAAAGATGAGTCCAGCCACACCCAGTCCCTCTAATCTTGGGGAATCAGCTGGAATGCAAGGGGATTCATCTTTTACCATATTAATGGTAATGAGCAGGGGAGCCCCCTGCTTCTTCCCTATTTCAAACCGCAGCAGCAAGTGAAATATTTTGTCAAATGAATGTTTGTTGCATACATTATTTACAGAATATTGAAATACAGTTTCATCATGTCAGGTGCATACTGCAGCTGATTTGCAAATGCAGTTCTCCCTGATATACACTTATTTCTCCTATACTGTATATTTAAAAAAAAAAAAAAAGACAAATTTTTCCCTGCATACTCATGTAGATTTAACTACCAAACTTGGTTCTTACTGTTCCATAAGTTTTTTACTACAATACATACAATAGGATAAAAAGAAAAAACACAATCTTGACAATCTTGTTGAGATTGCTTTCAGTTTCTCTATTTGCAAGATACAAACCATGGAATCTGAATGCAGGTAGTCCATACACACACTCATATTCACATTTTGTATGGATTACCAGATATCATTTATGTTATTGCTTTTTTGTACCATTTCAAATACAGTAGATCTATGTTGCCATTTAAGGACAGCTGAATTTCACTTTTAATGATTTTAAGATGATTCTTACATAGCAGATTAACATTGAAGTTACTCTTACTATTATTCTATTCATTCTTAAACAGTTGTATAAAACTGCACAGTTGTTTGCAAATCATCCAGTGCAGAATAAAATCATATGCAATAATAAAATTCATGAGATGCCAGCACATAGCATGCCAGTATTTTCAAGGTGTTTCAATCAAGACTTAAATATTCCTTCTTATTTGAAACAACACAAAAAAGGTCATTGCTTTCTCCATAAATGCTATAATATAATCTGAATTGATTCTTATAATGTTAAAAAAATGTTCCTTAGTGTTCTGCATATCTGTTCACATTTCACAGTAACTTACACTCCAAAATCAAAATTTGCCAGTGAAAACTGAGAACTGAATGACAAGCGAGACATTTTGATGAAAAAATTTAAATCTCTATTATTTCAGGGGAATCATTGAGGCTCATGATTTGTTGGTTCTTATGAAAATTTTCCAGAGGAAGAGGAACACTGCTGCATTTCAGTCCTCACCTTGTCCCTTTAGTCTGCAGTTCTGCAATACTGCAGTTGGTTCCACTGATATAAGCTGACAGTGATATTGTTTTATACCTTCAAGAGCTGTTGCAGATTCAGTCTTAAACAACACTGTCTTGTGCCTTTGGTAGTGTTTTGTTATCATTCCTGTGCATAGTCTTAGGAAGGATTGTCTGCAAGTGAAAAAAAAATTCAAAATATCCTTCATATCTGCTTAGCTGTTACAAAGCTAAGTGCTTCTCTCAAGAAATTGAGAGAAGCATTGCAGTAGTTGGTGTTTAATTTCATTCCCAGAAAATGATGTATCAGATAATCTCATTCCATTTTCTGCATACAGATTGCATAGAATATTTTTATTTAATTCATATATTATCTTACAGAGAATATATATGGAAGATGACACTTATATATGACACTTATTTTACATGAATAAGTGTTTTGTTACTTAAAGAGGATATCTGTTAATTAAGTGGCTCATGCTTTAGATCTATCAGAGGCAATGGGATATCATAAACAGTGATAAATGATACAGAGTGAAGACTAAAATAGACAGGTAAGTGGAAGAGCAGGGTTATACACTGAAGCAAGTTTATGACCAAACACATTGAAAAATTAACCACTTCAGCAAATATAAGAGAGAACATTAGTGCATTGATGATATCTGATCATAAAATATCAACAAGGCTTCTTCCAAAAGAAGCTCTACTTTACAAACATCTTAGAGGGCTTTCAAAGGGTCAGGAAGTATGTGGATAATGACAATCTGATTGATTTAATTTACCTAGATTTCCAAAAAAAATCTTTTAGGGAAATTAAGAACCAAGTGAAAAGAGAGATTCTGGCATGAATTAAAAAAAAAATAGAGAAAAATACAGCAAACATAGGACCAAATAAGTAGTTCTCATAGATCAGGAAGGTCAGTAGTGAAATTCTCCATAGATTTGTGCTAGGATCTGTGCCGTTTAATACATTCATAAATGACCTAGAAAAGAAAGCCATAAGTGATAAGGTTTGCTGACCATACAAAATTATTTAATACAAAATTATTTAAGGTAGTAAAGAAGAGAGCCAACAGAGAAGAACTGCAGAAGAACTGACAAGACTGATTAGGCAATAAAATGGCAAATTAAATTTAGCGTAGATAAATGTAAAGTGATACACAGGTGGGAAAATGGTTCTAGCTTCAGACAGACTGGTAGATTCTGAACCGATTGTTACATCTCTGGGGTGAGATGCTCAGGTAGCTAGATCTATGTCAGGTAGCTAGTTCTATGATAACCTATGATGGTTACCATCATCATTAATTACTGATGACAGCTAGTTCTATGAAAACAAGAGCTTTGTGCTCAGCAGGAGAAAAAACACAGAGATAGAGGGAAAGGAAAGGAAAGGAAAGGAAAGGAAAGGAAAGGAAAGGAAAGGAAAGGAAAGGAAAGGAAAGGGAATGCAAATGTTGGGAGTTTATTTGAAAAGGAATAGACAGAAAGAATTGAAAATACCTCTTTGCCACTGAATAAATTCACAGCTCACTCGTGCTTTGGTTACTGGTTTATCCTTTCAACCTGACTAAGGCATGATATAAGCAACATGATAGAGGACTCCAATATCACGCTGTGGGGAGGAAGATGGAGAAGGACAGGCTGCCCAGTATCTCCTCCATTGCAAACCCTGAACACCATAAAATTAAGCTTGTGGGGCATTTTAAAAGAGGAGTTGGTGATTTATTCACTGGAGCTGTATAACTGCTTGCCAAAGGCTGTTCTGCGTGCAAAAAATTTACATGTTCAAGGCATGGTGAGACCAAGTTCTGGAAGAGACATCTTGTGTGGAGTTATTAATTAGGCCAACTGTAACAGACTCAGAAAGTTCACTGAGCTGAAAACTGTTGTCTGTTGTTACCTAAGAAAGCACGAGGGAGAAGCCTGTACTCCCTAATACAAGCTTAGTTTTTTTCTTACTCTTTCCTGGAGGTCCCGTTATGGCTTCCGTTGGAAACAACAGCATAGAAGGACCTTTCATCAGAACTGGAATGATAGTACCTATGTAATCAGAATAAAATTTATTTGTAGCAAGCCACAGACCAGAGAGATTAAGTTTCCCAATTTGGGTACCAAAAGTTAAGCACCCACAAACTCAGTGCTCCTTATACACACCCTTCAAAAGAACAGTCCTTCACAAGTGGCACAAACGTTTAAACAGCGTTACAAGAGATTTGATCCTTTGGCCAGAATGATTTTGGAATCATATTCTGCCCAGATGAAAGTCTTTTCATCAGGATATGAGATTCATTTCACTTAATTTTAGATGTCTGCAGTGTAACTGTCTATATTTCATTTAGCTGTCTAGGCTCCTTTTGCAGTCAGCTGAAAAAATATTTTTAATGTGCTACTCATACAATCATCTTAGACATATACATTAGACTGAAGATGAATTGTATCCCCAAAGTGCCTATTTGCTTCCATGAAAGGAGTGTAGATAATTATCTCAGGTAAAGATAGCAACATCATAGTTTTCTCTCAGTGAGATGACTTTTAATACAGATGCCCATGTGTTGACTATTTCTTTTTTACCAGAACATACCTATAATGTTATCTGAGTGTCAGAAATACAGTTGATTCCATAGAACTCATTGCCCTCCACAACCTCTCCCTGGTTTCCTCTGTCTTCCAAAGGGCAAATTCCCTTCCTACCAACTTCTATTTATTCCTACCAGGTTATTGCATATAAGCATCTGTCTAACGTGTGCTTTTCCTTCATATTAAAGTTCTCCTCCCCTGCTTTTCATATCCAGATTGTGTGGTACTCTTCTATCCTTCATGTCCCCTCAGCCACCTGAGCTTGTCTCCTCCGCAGTGATGTTCCACATACTCCTTCCAGTGGACAAGGGTTCTGGGGGATAAGGTAAGCTATGTAACACAAAAGGAATATGATAGTTTTTCTTTGATCAACTAACATTCAGGCAAAATTCTCAAAATATTATCAGGTGATCATGTGAATTCTGTGAAGAGGCTACTTTTCAAGGAATGTAGTAGCTATTGAAAATAATAGCTTTTAATTTTTAATAATGTACAATAACAACATAAAGAGCTAATAATTATTTACATAGGTACACACAACCACAGCATGTACCTGTGTTGATATATTAGGTAAAAGTATAGAAAAGGGACTATTTTAAAAGATTCATATTCTTAAATGTATTTTTTTCCTTTAAAAATACCAATTTATATTTTAACTCTCTAACGAAGATCAAATAAAAATCAAGCAGTGCATATTTTCTGTGAAAGCTTAAACAAAATCTGAGCATCAGCTGCTAGGATTTATTGATTAAACACCTAAAACCATAGTCTATTGAAGTTGTTAAGACAATTTTAAACAATAGTTCTGTTTCCTGGAGATGCATGAGAATAATTTTTTCATCCCTCTTTATTAGACTAATTAAATTCAATGTTGAGCTGAAGCACAGCTGAGAGACCTCAACAGTTCTGAAGACAGACAAAAGCTCATTTTCCAATTCCAGTTTCTAAATAAACACAAGATGTGAAATAATGAAATTTATGAGTTTTAAAAGCTTAAGTAAAATAATAACCAAAACTTACCAATTAACTAGTGATGGTAAATACTCACTTCATTACTTAATCACTCACTACATTAATTAATTTTACATTAAAGCATATTATGATTAATTGATTTTGTTATACACATCTGGAATAATTTTATATCCCAAATAAGCAATATAAAAATTCTGGCTTTGGTACATTTTCAGGTGAGTGTCAATTGAATTGAATTTTCACTGAAAAGCAGCTTTGCTCAAATCATAAATAAAAAAGATAAATTATATAGTATAAAATAAATAAATAAAATAGCAAATCTACTATTCATTAGTTTGAAGCCTAATGCTACTGTAAATATCAAGATTCAGAACACATGTAGCTTTATAACAGCTTAGATAAATGTGTAGCAATGTCATGTATCTTTCACCTAGAAAATACCATCATTAAAACACCAGATAATTACAACAGACTTACTTTTAGATAATATTTCAATAAAAAAGACACAATAAATATTCTTTACATTAAAGCTTGTTGATTTAATAATACTTGAAATCAATATGATTTAATTCATCCATCTTGGTGAATGTACTGCATACATGATCTTTTTTATGTATGGGAACTGAAATCTCTTCCAGAACAGACTAAAATCTATTTATTTTACTTTGTTAGCTATTAAAAATTTAGATTTGCATGTGTGATACTAGTCTGACATCTATGTTTTGCAGATATATATCCTAAACTATTATAAATTGCAAATATTGTCTACTCAGTCTGCTGGGGGGAAGACCTAGTTAAGAAATTGGAGTACAAGTAGCATTTTCAGAGTTGTCATAAATGTGGCTAAGGAATCTATATGAGAAAGTCACATAGGAGTGTGTATATCCGCATTTCTGAACGTTTCGAAGTGGTAGTTTGATATACAACTAATGCAAAGATGCAGGTTTCCTAATAGAGGTACAGGAAGCACAATGATGAAAGACAATGAACTACTGTACTGTAACACCCAGCTGCAGGAACTTAACAGGTTTGTGCAGTGCCTTCAAACTGCTCATATTTGTCACTTAGAATAAATCAAGATCTATGCTGCAGATCTATGCACATGATAGAAAGCCAAGGTTAATTTTGAAACAGTATTATGCACAAAAAAATAAAGCATTGGAAAAATCACAAAATAAAACTTGAAAACTCACAGAATAAATCACACAAAATGGGACTGACATTTATTTATTAAAATAATTATATGTAGAAAATCTCTTTTGAACTAATTTACCTTAGCCTCAGTAATCAGCTCTTGTGGAGCTGGAAGCGATACTGATATACAAATTTGTCGAGTAAGCTGCCAGGCTGAGGGAGACTAATGTGGCAATCAAAAATGCTGCAATACCTGCCAAATGCACCCATGGAAGATATGTCACTGACATAACAACAAATACACGCCAAATCACTTCTTCCTGCCTGTCTGTATTTGTCACAGGAAAAATACTTTTTTCTGAAATACTTCTTAAATTAAAATGCAAATAGCCACATCCCTGGCTGGTAGCAATTACTATCAAACAAAGAGAACAATTTTTGGATATAAAAGAGCAATGGTGACATATAAGAGCAGATTTTCAGAGAGTATGGTTTTTAAAGCCACAGGAGATCATAGTATTCTCTTTTAATCATAGATTATGAAGGTTAAATATGGCAGAGTATACATTAAATTCAACATTAAACTGTGGTTGCACATTACCTTAGAAAAATGCAGATGATTCAAAGAGGGGTTACATTTCCTTACTTTCTGTTCTTTGTTCCTTACCAAAAAAAAGTTATTTTTAACAGATAATTCTAAAATAAGTAAACAAGAAAACAAGACAGACTAAGAAAAATATTTTACAGAATATTTGGCTAAAATAGATATATTCAATAAGAAGAGCCAGCAGTAACTTTAATTCTAGAGTACTTCCAAAGCTGCCTGGATGCCGCCCTGTGCCCCGTGCTCTGGGTGTCCCTGCTGGAGCAGGGGGTTGGACTGGATGAGCTCTGGGGGTCCCTTCCAGCCTCAACCATTGTGGATTCTGTGATATTGTCAAGGTGGCTGCAGAGAACGTGCTCAGCACCCTCCGTTGGGACTCAAAACTGCTGGGCTGAGAAAAAGAGGAGACGGCAGCAGACTGGAGCCAGGGTTGTAAGCACAAACTCCTTTAGTTGCAGAGCATGGTGGGACCCTTCTGCTTTCCTTAAGTGAAGTTAGCTGATGAAAATAACAATTAGCTTCTCTAGGTTGATTAGAAGCTCTTCCTTCTATTATGCTCTGGTCTCTGAACCTAAGCATCGCTCAGAAATCCATCACTGAAGGTCACTTGGCAAGCATTTTTAAATTTACCACTATTTTTTACATTAAACAAGATTCTATATCAGTGAAAGTCAATCTCTTTTGGGAATCTGTTTTACTTGGGAGAAAAAAAAAGCTACAGGACAAATATAAACCATCATCCATCCTCCAGCATCCCGGGTTACTAAAACAAACCCAAGACTGCCTCAGCAGTTTGATCAGCTAAGTTCCATAAACTGTTTCATAAGTAGTTTTGAACACGGAAGCTGCTGTAGATCTGTCTGCCATAATCCGCTGCATCTGCCATTTCGAAAACAGCAACAGAGATTTTATTTACCAAGTTTTGACTGTATGAGGTAACGTCCCTTCCATCTAATAATGTTGGAGTACTACTAATCCTCAACAACAGTAAAATCTCCCTTCTTGGTTCCGTGGATGTGAGCAGCTACAGCTGCTGTTCTGATACCAACATCTGTCCACGCCTTATGGAGATTTTGACTTTAAAAAGAATCCTAACCAATATGTGCCAAACACTGGAGTGTAAATAGAAAACCGTTAAAAGCTGACAGCAAATTGTAATACGTGAAAAATGAGAAATGTCAGGTGAAGTTAATAAATATCACTGAACGCTAAAGCAGTATTACAAATAACAAACTTGGAATAGAAAGAAATAAAAATAAAATAGAAAACAGAAAATAAAAAATAAAAATAGAAAATAGAAAAAAAATAGAAAAAATATAGAAAAATAGAAAATATTTTTAAAATAGAAAAAAATCTAGAAAATAGAAAATAAAAGTAAAATAGAAAATAGAAAAAGAAACTTCCAAGGCCTGGGTGGTTCCATGAGCCACGTGCAGGTTTGGTGGGTGAATTGCATATTCTTAGTGCCAGGACCCACAAGTCAATGCCAGAGGACAACTCTGTTCATCCGGGCTTCCTCACCCAGATCATTCAAAGGATTTTGTCACAGAGAATGGAGTAAAATCATTTCTAGAAAGCTCCCCAATCACAGGTTAAAGCTCCTGGACACTGCAAATATATCCACAAGCTGCTGCAGTCCTTACCTCACGTGTGGAGTGCCCCATCCTCCAAAGTCCAGCTTCACCTTTGAGCTATTTTCCTTTTGTTTAAAAAACTGGGAAGCTTGACCCTACCAGATCTCATTTCTGTGTGTAAGCATTTATACAGCACAAACCACCTTTACTGCAAGCTTCTTGAATTTGACACTGGGAGATTTCTCTTACGGCTTCTGGTTTGTTCTTCTAGCTTTAAGCACTATGTGCAATCAACTCTTTCATACAACGCACAAGGATGCATTTCTTGATCTACATTCATGTTTCTCCACTACTTACATTTCTGGCTCAGACTGACAGGTAAGGATTAAGGCAGTAAAAATGTGCTGGAGTCAGTATCACCAAGAAGCTGTAGGTGTACCTACAAAAAATTACTAAAAGAATATTATTTAATTTTGAAGCAAAATAATAAAATAGTTGGAGTAACCCAGCCCTAAGTAGGTCCTCTGGAGCATCTGTCCAGCACTTAGTGTCTAACAGAAAAAATAAAGTGATCATGAAATAGAGTATCATACCATGATACCAGCAGATGCATCTGACAGCGAATCCCTCTGGTGTGCTCGACTTCAGTTCTTTGGAGTGAAAAGAGAAAATCTTCTGTGTTCAGATGCAACACCTCTGTTATGACAAATTAGTAGCAAGACTTGAAGCCTTGAACCTCTATTGTTTTAACTGACACCCTTCAAAGCTCCTGCACTAGCTGGTTGTTAGCCCAGAAGATCAGTCTGGAGCTCCCACAAGCTTGGAGCGAGATAGCTCCAAATAGTGCTGAGGGGAAGGCAGACAATGAACTCGGGACCTATTTTTACATTTGTGTCAGTTTTAGGGATAGAGAGGCTACCCTGGACCTCTGTCCAATACCTGTTAGCCTCTCTGACGCCCCTTCCACACACTGTCCTTCTTCCTTTGCAAGCCCCTCACTGCTACAGCTGCTCCGGCAGCTCTTCCCCATCAGCTGGGAACGAGGGATACTGGTATCCTGCACAACGTGGAACCTTCCCATGCAGTTCCTAAAATTATCCTGAGGAGTGACAGGGAGAGAGAGGAAATAGAAATTCTCAGCTTCTGTTTCCATAAGCGGTGATTCTGGGTGAGGCAGAAGAGACTCCCAGAGCCCAACACTTCTCCCTTGCTGAACATCAAAGATGTTTCACAAACTGAGGAGCTGAGAGAGCTACTTAAAGCAAAGGCACCATTTACCCTCACATCTTCAGTTTGTTCTTGCTACCAGTCTTCCCCATTTTCACTCCTCTTCCTCCTCCTTCCCTCTTTGGGACAGGTTGCCCACAGACCTGTGGATTCTTCATCCTTAGAGATGAGCAAATGTCACCTGGACAGGGCCCTGGGCAATGTGCTCTGGGTGACTCTGCAACGAGGACTGGACTAGGTATCTCCAGAGGTCCCTCCCAACCTCAACCATTCTGTGATTATTCTTTAAGAAGTGAGTTTAAACATTTGGACTTTGATCCTATGAAACACTGTATTTACGCTGAAGTAATAGGGATAGTTCTTATCTTGATGCATCCATGCTGACCTCTGCTCAGCCAGTACTAAGCAAAGGCTTAACAACAAGGCCAAGTAACAAGTCCAATAGATGTCAGAGAGCTCCACCAACAGAATACAACCACAAGCACCTACATGGCATGTAAACCTGCTTGACCACTAAAGGATCTCAAAGACTCCAAAGGAGGTTCATAGCTCGTTCAGAAGATAGTGAGATCCAACTCTTGTGGCCAAGCTGGGCAGTCTGCTACAAATCACAGGACACTTGTAGGAAGAGCTGCTATTATTCGACCTCTTTTAAAGCAGGTGATTTCTAACCCGTTACTTCACTGATAGTTTATGAAACCTCTCAAACCAGCCAGTTTCACAGAGAAACACCCTTCTGCTTTGGATTCCCCCCAGCTGGGCACAGCCAACGCTTTGCTGAGCTCACAGCTCCCAAGCTACCTTTTTTGTAACCTTGCTCAGCTACTACAGCCTCAGAGCACGGCCCCAACCCTTTCCATGGGTTCAGCTGCTTCCCTGTACCTCTGCAGACACAAGACACATTGGGGCCTCCTGCATGGGGCTGGCAGACAAAACCACTGCTGACATCGTGCAGCAGCAGTAAAATGGCACAGGAAGAAGAGCAGGGTCCCAAGTATTGCATCCCCAGTCTGTGAACAGTCATCTATAATGAAGCAAAACAGCTAGAAAGG